>JACBWW010000008.1:32005754-32027746 GCA_020086605.1 Lanius collurio | reverse complement strand
AAAAAATTTATGCTATATTTGTACACTGTGATGGTCACTTCACTAAGGATTTGTGATTAGAATCCATTACAAAGAGAAAAAATGCAATGCACTTGAAAAGCGTTTTTTTCTCTCTTTCATGGTTGGTCCTTTGATCTCCTCTTTTCATGTTTCTGAGTTTGTTTTGTTTTGTTTTTACTTCCCCCTTCAACCTGAAGCATAAGTGATGAATACTGATGTGACAGTTTGATCCAATTCAAAAACCAAGAATATGGACACACAAGGCTGTGCCAGTTGTTTATAATTTGTAGGTCAGAAAATATAAGATATTAAGTTGTTTTTTGGGTTTTTGTTTTTTTTTTTTTGAGGAAAGAGTTATACTTTGTGACCACTGTTTTCAGGTTAAATAACTTCTACAATGCTCCCTGTTTTAGTATAAGCCACCGTGAGACTTGTTGCAAGCAGTTTTTCCTGATACTGAAATCTTCACTTTTTTGGGGGGAAAAAAAAACCAAAACAAAACATATATAGCTAAATTTAAAAGGATTTGACACCTTCTTCAGATTTGTAGCTCAGATCAGCTGGCACTAATTCAGTTTAGTTTCTCCTGAAATAGTTGATTGTTTCTGTCTGTCTGCTTGCACAGAAATATGGAATGAAGCAACTGAGGAATATCTTCATTTTTAGGGGATGACTCTCAAAATCAGAATAGTGAACAGCCTTGAAGAACAACCTTGCTTCCAAATCGTGCTAAATTTTGGGGATGAGCTTAAACCATCTTCAGACTGAATTTCCATGTCCTTGATGAAGCAGATCTAAAGTTTGCCCAAGGTATTTACAGGGCATTGAAGCTGCAGAGGCTAAACTGACAGGATATGGCTGCAGTACATTGCTATATTGTATGTTTTTCAAACTGGGAGATTGCTTGACTGTAAAAAAGCTAGTGATTACAAAGGAAACAACATGACAAATGCTTCAGGACATTTAAAATCAGGTAAAAAAAGATATCATACTGAGCTCCTCACTTCCAGATTGTAATAAAATTGGGTAAACTATTCACCGTGACTAATTTATTCAAAAGTTGCCCCTTCATGGGCTCATGAATTTATATTCAAACAGATTTGGATTTCTACAGATTTCTTACTCAATGTCACAATTACTGAAATAGTTGTACTTTTAATCCTTTTTTTGAGACTTTCCTTTTTACACATTATTTGATTCTCATATTGTGCATGTGGCTTTGAGAGGAGATGAATTACAAGAAGTTATTGTCATGGAGTAGTGAGGATAGGTCTTTATAGGATTATTCTTTCATAGCTGTCCTGCTGCATACAAATACTTGGCAGTAAACACAAATTTAGGCAACATTATCAGACTGTATTCTAAATTATGTTATAGTAATCTGCTCAGGAAGGCACATTTTGACAGGAGGATTTCCAAGTTCTCACTTTCAGTTTAGATTTTGTCTGTAAGAAGTTGCTTATATTCCATAATTTAATGATTTATCTGAATTAATCCAGACCCACACAACTCTCTTACTTAAGAAATGAGTCTCATATAGAATGCACTAAAGCATCCTATGGTAATTACTATATAGCTTTAAAGTAGGATAAATGCCTAATATGGAAACCTTTGAAGCATTTCATGCTGTGAACACAAATGTGCCTTATTAACCTTATGACTCAAAGACAGGGCAGATTGATGGGAGACCCTCAGCAGCTCAGGCAGCTGGACCCAAAGCAATTCCAGTTTGAGGATGGGTGGCCTGATTTATGAGAGATTCCACAGTAGAAAATACAAAGTGTTTCTCTAAAGCATTCAGTACCTCAGGCTGCACATTGCAGTGAAGTATGACCACCAGGCCAGTAGTGTAAACACAGTGAAAAACTTACAATTTGCCCTACTATCCTATGCAATGGAAAAGACCTCATGAACCTACACTTTTAGAGCTGTGTGTTGAGGCCTAAGTCTCACAAAGCATCTCCAATTTTTAGTTTAACAGTGGCTTGACTCTGCATTCCCCACTCACTCCACCTGGCAGTTATTTTCAGCTCTTCAGGGACCTGATAATAATCTACAAAAGTATCTGGACCGACTTAGGGAAGATCTGATGAAACAAATTTCTATAAAAGACCTCTCCATATTGTAGAGAGTATACCAAGATATGTGTATCAGAAATTCCTTCTTCACTTTCCCAAATGATTTCCTGAGAGTCAAGTTATTAAATTAGTTTGTGGCATATATATAAACAAATAAAACATCAAAAAAAGCAGGTCATTTCATAATATTTAGAAATTATTAGAAGAAACTTAAATCCATCACACTCAGAGATACTAGATAAGTAGTTTATGTAAATATTCAGCAGTCCATAGAGAGCTCATACATTATTATCAACAATTATTATGCAAATATTCTCTTTCTTAGTAATTTAATATCAACACTAATTGTCCACTTAGGCTGTTTATTATTGGTTTTGCTTCTTGGATGACAAACATGGGGGGAAATCAAGTATTCTGTGAGATCATAATCAGATTTCTATTAACATTGACTACATTATTGTTGGGATATCCCTTACAATCAAAACCTCCAACTAAATGAAAAACAAAAAACATGATTAAAAAAGGTCATGAAGGTATGTAGATGAGTCAATCATGACTGACATCAGGTATTCTTTGTCTTTCATCATTTCCAAATCAGGAGTCTTTGCCTCAAGGGCACAGTTACCTCATAGCTAGGACAAGCTACATGCAAATAACTGAGGATTAATTGCAGATATTCACAGAATATGGATACATTTTCACACAATCATTTGCTTTATCTTGTTCTTAGAAGAAACTTATCAACTTTGTTTTGTGAGCAGACAGAAGGATTTATCTATACTGTATAAAAACATGTGTAGTGTGTACCTGAATGAGTACTTACAAAGAATGTTTCTATTTCCATCTCCCACAGCTGGTTCATTTCCAGCCCATTCTGGCAGTGAAAGAGGGACATGAGAATATGATGAGTGGTTGGCAGGTCTGTAAAATGTTCTGCTCACTGCAAATATAAAAATCATCCTTTGACAGCATCCACACAGGAAGCACTATAAACTCCCTGCTCTAGATCACTGATGGCAGTGGGAAGAGGAGAAAGGAAGATAAAGGAGAAATAAAGAGAGTGGGACTTAATTATTCTTTTGTAGAAATTCAGAATGAGGACTGAGGAATACACTACCACCAGGTGTAACTGAAGGAAAACTTCATTGTTGCTATCGGTGATGTGGACAAATGGATAAGTGAACAACTGGTTTTTTAGGGGTTTAATAGTTTAACTTCTCCTTTTCATGGGCCCTAAACAAATGTTTTAAAAAAGGAGGGAAGGTGTTCTTTGTCTAAAGAGTTGTTGAACTTCTCCGTTATCCAGAGATGTGTATTGTCTTTTTTTTCTGAGATAAATGGTAAGAACTGACACAGGGAATTTTATGTTTACAAAGTGTTGGTATTTTTTAAGGTATCGATAAAGATAGATTTCATACTTTATTGCTGAAGGAATTGCCAGCAGGAAGGCATTATTTATTAATAAGTTATTCAAAATGTCCTGTGTACTATTTTATGACAATTTTCTGTGGGTGTTTTTTTAACACAAAGGTACTTTCCCCCCAAAGATGTAACTCATGATTTTACTTTTCAATCCTCAGCCTTCTAGTGTAGTTATATGACAGCAACACTCATAAAACACACAGGATAAGTAAAGTAAATAAACAAGTTAAAAAAAAAAAAAAAAAGACAAAACAAAATGAAAGGAAGACAATGAGAATTAATTATCAGTTTGGGGTTGTAGTGACTAAACCCATGACTAAAGCATCTTCCATGATGAAATTCTCTCTCATGTGTTAATCCATCTCCTGCATATTATGATGCCAAGCTAGATGAGAACATCTGGGATCTGTGGCAAAGTAAACCACCGTCAACACACCGAGGTTCTGTGCATTACAGTTCAGGGTATATTTACCTCCTGAAAATGAATTCACACTTAGAGTATATCTCTCATTATGCCATCTCTTTGGATTAAATCCCTATTTGCACTGCTACAAGCCAGGGAGAATCAGTTCACTTGTCCTTTTTCTTTAGGAAGGAGATTGTTTATGAACTTAATTTGAATACAGCATGTGCAAAGGGCAGCATCTTTTCTTTAATGATATAATCAGTGGGTAATTCTCACACAAGCCATGTCATATATCACTCCAGTTGGTATGCCCTTCAAAATTTTACTTGCTCTGATTGTTTTATCAGAATCTACCACAAGATCTTAAGAAAAAGACAAGAATATTTTTGTACATGTCTCATTCCAGTTCACAAGACATCCAAAACTAATTCACAGTCTATTGAGTTTCCCGTTAAAAACACACACACTTGAAACTAGTGCTCAGCAGATGCAGGAGGCAGAATTCTAGCCAAAATAAAAAGCCTAGTTAAGACTGTCATGTTCAACCTCAGGGTGGGATACCTGAAAGAGAAACAATTAGATTTAAAAGGGATGAGACAGGCCAATACGTGATTTCTGTAACCCACAACTATCTATGCAGGCTAGAGAGGGAAAAAGAGCATAGGAATCATGATGGAGGCAAAACAAAGGGACTGAAAAGTTAACAACATGGAAATAGTGTTCTTGATTTTGAAGTGCATCCAGTGCAATTTAGAAAATTGGTTCAATTAAAGCAGCAGCTTCTTATGTTGAAAGCTGTGAGTCTGTGAATAGGGCAAGAGCTGGGTGTAAGAGAAATCAAAGGAGAGTCATAAGAGTTGTAAACATAAGATCCAGGACAGCAATTTTATCCTGGAATGAGACTTTGAGAGCTCATATGTAGCTCCTAACTGGAGACAGACCAGATACAATTGAGGATTGAAGAAATCATTTGAATTTGTCACTGAAGAAGATAAAGAAAACCACAGTGGATCACTCTCTAGATAATCTTTGAGTCAGAACGAGGTGACCTCTTAGATCCTTAGCACAATGTGCTTGAGAGAAGAAAATCCACTTCCATCAGTACTCTCAGAGTTAATACTGCTGATGTGTATATGCATCCATTTAAAAGAAAAGAATCCCTTTGCAAAAAATAGTTTTTATATTTGTTTTTATTTGTAATGATAAGTTTGAACTTATAATTTTTAATTAGGTAAATTAACTTTTTAGTTTGTTGATTTTTTTTCAGAATTCAATAATGTTTTTTATTCTATCTGAAATAATGATCTCATACTGTGATAATAATCATGATAGAAAAAGAGAGAAAAAAAAAAAAAACAAAAACATATGAGAGGTTTATCTGGCAACAAGTTCCATCCAGTGGAAGCAAACCTAATTGCAATATATTTCCATAATGATCTGGCCTAATTGGGACTCAAAGATATGGTATCTTTTGAATGTTGCCTTCCTTTAACAAAGTGTTTGTAGTCTGCTTTATTTGAAGCACCTTTAAATGAATAGCTTTATGTATAAGTAATGATTTTTCTGAATATTTAATCAAGACTTGCAGAGAAGGATTGGCAGGAAATCACAAAAATTAGCAATGGGAGTGACCTGTTGGGTCATCAGGCATTTTTTTTCCCCTTCATTTCCAGCCACAAAAGAATGTAGATGTTTTCCCTGCAGTATGATTTCCAGAGCTTTGTCTGTTCTTTAGAATTTGAGCATTTCACTTTGAAAGAATGGTTGGAAAAGGGGAGCATGCTGGAACCAAGTTGCCTTCTCACCACCACCAGTAAATTAAAAATCTCATCACCACTGAAATCAATGCAATTGTTCCTTGTTTCTATTAATGTGAAAATTAAGAGTGCAAATTCCAGGCAAAATCACCAGTGGTCTGAATCATCCTTCTGTGGTGTTTATTTTCTTTGATCATAAAGGGAGACTGCAGTGACTTGATGAAGAGTTACTGTTCTTATGTTAATTCACATTACTTAATCTGATCATTCATACATATGCACTCTTTAGTACTTCTCTCACTCACACACTTGTAATTAATATGTTTCATCCAAACTGTATCAACAACTTGAGAACAATAGGTGTAACTAGCAAGTTGTAAGTACTTCAGGAAGGAGCAAACAGTGGTGATGGTGACATAGTGACAGCAGCTGCTTCTGCTGATGCTCAGAATGTTCTGCAATTGCAAGGACTCATAGAAGGGAGGAAATGGCAGGAGTGGACACAAAATGGGGCACTGTCTCTGCCTAGTGATCTCACATTATACAGAGTACAATGATTACAAATACTTTTGTCTTTTCATTATCAGTTTCTGTTTTAGAAGTGGGTTTTCTCTATTTTCTGTTTCTTGCCATCTCCCTTCTCTTTTTTCCTGTGTTATTCTTTTCACTTTTTTGTTTTTTTTTTTTTTCTTTACCTTTTTTATCAAGAAAGGATGTTAAAAAGGTACTTGACCCTAACCATAATTGCACTGATATTTCAAACCATTATACTACTTCTGCTCCACCCACACTAGCTGACAGCCTTGAATAAAACACTGACACATTGAGGAAACTTTAAAACCAGGCATATATCACCCAAACTCAAACTGTTATGCACCTTTTATTGTAGTTTATTTTTTCCCCTGTTATTGCTCATTACTAAAGCATGTGTTCATGCAAGCAGAGTCTTTTTTTTTTTACCTTTTATCAGCCTGTACCTCTCCTTGATTCATGAGTTTTGCTAGAGACTGGCTTTAGTAACATCACTATGCTTTTTTATTAATCGAATTGCAAGATGCCTGAACCAATCAAGACGAATCCCTTAAAAGATCAGGAGGAATGGACCTTGCATAAATACATTACAAATTAAAAAGACAAGGGAGAGACAGCACACAAGAAGGAAGATAAATGTGACTTTTCACAGGGAGAATTCAGAGGCTGACAGACAAGGAGATCCACACACTAAAAGACATATGATGGGCCAAATACCTAGACAATACTGCAGTGCCAGATATCCCTGATATCACAGTTATCCACAAAGGAACTGACATAATATTTCTGAGATGCCCATAGTCTTCTGGAGTTGCAGCTGAACTTCAGCAGCTGTGGTGGGTGTCTAAAATGTCAGTGAATGCCTGTGTATGTGAAAGTGTATATAGCTCCTCTTTTAGACTTTTAAGTAAACTCCTGTCTATTTGTGAAGCTTTTTAAACCCTATCTTTTGTCTCAAGTACTGCAAAATAAAAGCACTAACTGGGTCACCATCTCAAGCTTTTAACATTTAGTTTCCACCTGATCCCATGAATCCTTTATTCAAAACTACACCATGATCATGAATAAAGTACATACAGGGGCCTGCATCTATCTGCACTTTCTTTGGAGATCACAGAACCACAGAATGGGTCAGGTTGGAATGACTCCTCTGGTCCCCCCTCCCTGCTTCACGCAGGGTCATCCCACAGCACATAGCACAGGATTGCATCCAGAGGACTCCAGGATGTCTCCAGTGAGGGAGACTCCGTGATGTTTCCGAGCAATCTGTTTCAGCAACATCCCCTTACAGCAAAGAAATTCTTCCTCATATTCAGGTAAAACTTCTGTGTATCAGTTTCTTCCCATCACCTCTCCTCCTATTGCACAGCATTACTGAGAAGAGCCTGGTCCTTCCTTTTTGACCTCCCCCCCCCCCCCTTTAGGTACTTGTTTGCACTGAAGAGATCCCATGCCAGTGGTATTTTCTCAAGTCTGAATAGAGCTAACCCCTTCAGACTTTTCTCATAGGAGAGATGATCCTCAAAAGAGTCTCTTGATCAACTTTGTAGCTCTCCACTGGACCCACTCCAGGATCTCCATGTCCCTCCTGTCCTGAGGAGCCCAGAACTGGACACAGCCCTCCAGATATGTCTCACAGGGCTGACCAAAGGTCCAGGATCCCCTCCCTGATCTGCTGGCAATTCTATTCCCAATGTACCCCAGGATCCCATTGACCTCCTTGGCCACAAGAACAGACTGTTGACTATGGACAGCCAGATGTTCACCAGGATCCCCAGATCCTGCTCTGCAGAACTGCTTTCCACCAGGTCACCCCCAGCCTGTGCTGGTGCCTGGGGCTATTACTCTCTGGGTGCAGGACCTGTGTTTTCCCTCTTGAATTTCAGCAGATTCCAGTATATTAATTTTCAACAATGTCAAATGAGAAAGATAAAAAGGAGAATCATTGTCAGACCAGGTTTTACATAGTCTTTATATTAATCAAAGAAAAGAAAGAAAACAAGTGAACCAAAGAAGAAGAAGGAAAAAAAAAAATGTTACCAGAATGCTTTTCTTACAAGCATATGGGAGTTATTAAGACTGTGGATTCAGTCTTCATATTTTTTTATCCTGTGCAAACACCAAGCAGATGAAGGATGAATCTCCCAAATGATGTATTTTAATTTGAGAATAGATAAAAGACTGATACAGATCACTCATCTGTAGTGTGGTTGGGACCAACTTCCCTAAGGAACCTTTATTTTTACCTCTTTTACTTCTTACCTTAATTCTGCGTGACATTTTGAAAAGACATCTCTTCAGTTTTATAGATGATTTTGTAGGCCAAGTGTCTTACCTCAGATCTGAACCTAAACAATTGCTTTCCCTAGGGGGAAAAAAATAAAATATATGTAAGTAGTTAGTGTTATTCTTTGCTCTCAACTGTCACTGCAAATATTCCTCACTTTACATGCAACCAGAAGACAGTCGATGATCCTTGCATCAGTGTCAGGTCTGTTTCATAAATCAGACAGCAGGAGGTGGTCCAAAAGTCAAATTCTGAATACTCTCCTGGGGTCTTAATAGGTTACCTTTGAATTGGAGCAAGCCCTCATGGGTCCCAGGCTGTTTGAACTCCATAACTGGGTCTTCCACATAAGTAGCTATCAAGCCAATGGGTCTTCTGGGTTCTTACTTAATATGCTTAGAGGTTTTGCTATTAGAATAAATGCCAGTTCTTTTTGTTACTGGATTCCTCAGGCTTTCGGAGTGCAGTTTTAAGCACTCTAAATGCCACCAGTACTCATTATCCCACCTCCCACTCCCCAGTGGAATTCTTAAGTGACAAGAAGCTGGAAAAATACAGATGGCATAATTATATATTTTGCAGTTGATTAATCACCACAAAACATTAATCACATTTGGTATAACAATACATAATCAAATTCTTTATAGTAGAAATTAAGTTTCCTTCTGATAGGGAATGGATTCCTTTAGGATATTGACATGGTTTTTCAGCATCTGTTTTGCACCATTTCCACATCTGCATTTGATTTAATCAGCTTTAGGGCTCTGCAAAAAAAAAAAATGGCTTTAAGGTTTGTTTCATGTTTCTTAGTGCACATGTTAATAATAGCAGAAGTGCAAATAGAGATATATCTGCTGTGACAAACTGCTCTTTGTATGCTACAGTTACTCATTTTCTGCCTTTCAATGGATCTTTTCTCTTTTTAAGTTAGTTTGTTGAACGGAACAGAAAATTCCTTTTGAAATAATTCAAGTTGGTAATATATTGATAGAAGAAAGGCAGTCAAGATAGCACACCAAAAAATGAACTCCTGATAGCTTATCACAACAGTGTGCATCAAAGGCATGAGGAATTGTTGGCCCTGTGGTCAAGGCACGACGCTGTAGCCAGTCACTTCAGATGTATTTACCACCCCTCTGTGCTGCCTTTGACTCCCCAGTCTCCACGGTCTGTCACAAGCAGCACTCCTGCCAAGGAATAATCTTTGGCATTGGTTCAAAGCTATGACTTTGCGGCCCACAGATCCCACACTGTCTCAGGATGTGCTAAAACTCTTTTCAGCTCTGCAGATGTGGGTGACGGAGGCCACAGCTTTCACTTCCAAAAGTGTGCTCTACCAACCATGTTATGGAACAGCCAGAGGCCAGTATATGTTCCATCACTGCTGCTGAATCTGGGTTACTGTGCAGTAAAGCAACATAAAATGTGTAAACCAGAGGCAGAATAATCAAGCAGAATTTAATTACCACCACTACTAAGGGATATTCTCTCCCTGATAATGTAAACATAACTAAAAAGAGTCTTTAAAATCCAGGAAGGTAACTCCATAAGATTAACTCACTCATTCACATTGGTGTTTTATTCCAACATGATATATTTGTTTTTCTGGTAGATTAAATAATCTAACTGCAACACAGAGGCTAGAGAAACCTTTCTGTTCAGGCAAGAGGTAATGAAACCTACTTGGAATGTGGAAGCTCAAACTCAGCTCAACCCCAGTCCAACGGAGGTTTTTGAGGATTCTTTCCCCCATTTCTACAGCAAACATTCTGACCTCCAAGTTCTACTGGAAAGGAGATTTCATCCTCTCTCAAAGAGTCCCATGGAGACACCTAAGTTTTCTATACAGTCACTGAGACTTAGTTCCTCTGAACCACATTTTTAAGACACATACTTTATCTTATAATTGTATGGGAGACCATGACAGACCCAAGGTTAGAAAAATATACCAAGATGAGTGCCTTGATTTGAATATGAAACCACTGATTTCTTCCAGAGATTTCCACACTTGAAATACATACCGTCTCTGGGGGGACAAAAAAAATCAGCAAGAATTCCTTTTAGAATTTAGAGATAATTTATATGAATAGTACCTAAATTCATCAGTTATATCATTTATTTAAATAAGAGCATTGTGCAGGCATATACGAGGAAAACAATGCAAAGAAAAATCAATAAGAGGCTGTATCTAACATTCGTTGTGCTCAGCTCTTGATTTTAATACCTAAACATTGGATTGAGAGAATGGATGCATAGTAAAAATATTCATATTTATCGTGTTTTTCTGAAGGACAGCAAGAGAACAAGACAACATATACATGTGTGTAATAACCATTTGCTGTTTCATGAACATAATTTGTAAATTAACCATGCAACTTACAAGGAGTGATTAAAAAAAGCAAACAAATAAAACAGAAAACCAGACCCACCCCATTTTAAAACAAACTAGATCAACTAAGTATTGAAACAAAGAACTGAGGCATGTTTTCTGAACACATAATTTTTCTGCTGGTGCTCAAAATGGGGATGTTACTGGCTTATATGAAACACTTTTAGAGCTATGAAGAGTGGTGTTGTAGAAAGAAAGTGACTGATGTTCTGCCAATACAAACCTCAAAAGGAGGTTGAAAAACACAGCAAGTGTCACTTCTGAAGCTGGAGATAGGGAAGCATTATGTTTTATTTTGCCCTTTAATATAAGCCCCAAAGCACTGCTTCACTAAAACAGGTCTGCTACCTGAACTGAGTCCAACTCAGTCTCTTAGCACAAATGCAGGGATGAAAAATCCATTCAGCATGTCACTGTAAAATTTCTGTGTTTATTGCTGGAATTAGCAGAGCACAGGGTCTTCACATCCACAGGTTTTGTCTTCTATTTTGTTGTGTACTGAGGAATGTAGAGCCAGCTGTGCACTGCTTATTCATACTGGGAAACTGCTACTTGCCCAACATCCCCACTGGTAACAAGAGGATTGCTTTAATTGGAAACGTTAACAGCCATGGGAAACCATGTCTGAATCTTTAAGGACACACAAGGGCTCTGTCATGACCAATGGTAGATGGGAAAATTGCTTGCTTACTTGGGAAAAGCTTTTGTTTTGACTGTCCATGCAAAATTCACTTGTCACTCTTGAGTGCTTTTTGAGCCTCTGAATGCAAGAATTTTATGAGGTAATCACATTTGCCAATAAATAAGGAGAATTTTAGGATCATGATTTAACCCTGGACATGTCCCATTAACCCTAGGAAGCCTCTATTGAGCAGAAGCTGAAGATCTGGCTTGGGCTTGATTAGGCAAGGAATCATGAGGCTCCTGATACAGTGTTTCTTGAGGAATAACCATAAAATCTCACAGTACTCTGGAAGATACTCTGGAACATGTGCATATTTTCTCCAAGTCTTTTAAATCAATCAATGCAGTTTAGTGCAAGTCTTTTAGCATGTAATGTTGATCCTTGTTAAGGCGAATTTCCTTTCTAGTGCACTTCATGCAAAGCAAATTTGACATTAACACTGTTGGATAATCTTTTCACCCTCAGTTTGAATATTTAAAGCAGGATTTAAAATATCTTAGTGGGAAGAATCCTAGTCTGTCAGTAAGTGGAAAAGCAATGAAGCAATAGGTATTTCTCATCTCTGTTCTTACAGTCCAACATTCTTGGGAAAAAGATAGAATCTAGTCCTCTGACATACTTGGTATAAACATTAGAAACATGCTTTCCTGATCAAATGGGACAGGCTGAAGATACTAAACACTCATTAAATACCTGTTCAATAGTCATTGGCTAATCAAAATCATAAGAAATTCTTTTGCCACAATAGAACTCTTTCAAATCTATAAAGATTTTATAGCTGGAAAAGAGGATTTTAAATCCCAACATTTAATAATGAATGTTTGTATTTCTGAACACATATCTGCAGATCTAAGAAATAACTGGCTAACCTAGAGATATTAGAATCTCCTCTAAACATATACGAGTAGGGAGAAAGGCAATATATTGAAAATGGAAATATTTTAATTTAACCAATTGTATGGAGCTAGAGAAAAAGAGGTCTCAGATCCTGTACTGGGCTTGTGTAATCAGGTTTTGGTAGTGGAGGGGCTGCAGGGGTGACATTTCTGAGAAGATGCTGGAAGCTTCCCCCATGTCTGGCAGAGCTGGACCCAAGACAGAACCACTGCTGGACAAGGCTGAGCCCACCAAGAGTGATAGCCATGGCTCTCTGATAACAAATTAAGAAGGGTAAAAACATATTATGTAGAGGTATTTCTGATCAGAGAAGAGTGGAGTGAGCACATGTGAGAGGAACAGCCCAGCAGACAGCCAGGGCAGAGCAGAAGGAGGGGCAGGAGCTGCTCCAGGCTCTGGAGCTCAGATTCCCCTGCAGCCCCTGGAGCAGCCCATGGTGAGGCAGCTGTGCCCCTGCAGGGAGGGCACGGGGCAGCAGAGATCCACCTGCAGCCCCTGCAGGAGCCCAGGATGGAGCAGGGGGATGCCCAAAGGAGGGATGCTAACCCATAGGAATCCCATTCTGAAACAGGCTTCTGGCAGGGACCTGCAGACCTGTGGAGAGAGGAGCCCAGGCTGGAGTAGGTTTTGGTAGGACTTGTGATCCTGTGGGGTCCTCCACTGAAGCAGCCTGTTCCTGGAGGACTACACCCTGTGAAAGAATGACCCACTTTGGAGCAATTAATGGAGGACTGTCTTGCACAGGAAGGACCTCACACCGGAGCAGGGGAAGGATTCTGAATGGATTGACCATAACTCCCATTCCCACCTCCCTACACTGCTGTGGGGGAAGAAGTAGAGCCTGGAAAGGAGAGAAGAGTTGGGGAAGGTGTTTTTACATCTCATTATCCTGCTGTGCTTTTGTTGGTAATAAACCCAGTTAATATCCCCAACCTGAGTCAGTTTTGCCTGCAATGGTAATGGGGGACTGACTTCTCCTTGTCCTCAATTCATGAACCTTGTGTTGTATTTTCTCTCCCCTGTCCAATTGCAGTGGGGAGTGACAGAGTGGCTGTGGTTGGTGCCTGGCACCCAGCCAGGGTCAGCCCCCTACAGATGCCCATCAGTTTGTGCCCTCCTGGAATATCTGTATAATGTTGTGGAGCTGTCCAGATTTACAGACCAAGTCATAATTTGGGAAAAATACACAATGGTAATAGAAGGCTGTCAGTAAGAAGCCTGCAGTGTATTTATACCCTCAGGAGTCCACTCCAGTGGTATCTCTGATACAATAAGAGACTAATATAAAATCCTATGCTAATACTCTTACTCACATCTCTCTCAGTTGTTTCACAAACTAAACTTCCCTAGACATTTGCAAGAGTTGTACCCGAGCAAGGACCAAGCAAAGGCAGACTCAGCAACCCAGGAATAAGTAATCTTAGGGAAGTACATTGATTAGCTATCTCTATTCTTGTTTAAACATATTCCTGCTACATTGTTGACTGAGAGGATTTGCATATGAAAGCAGAATGTGCTCCAGTGTTGAGGAAAGGGTGAGATGCTCACTGTGTATTTATGGAAAATAAACTGTTAAAGAGTGACAACCAGCTCTGAAACTTCAGGGGTAGAAAGAGAAGAGAGAAAGGTAGAAAGAATGAGAGATAGAAATCTAGCAGCTTTTGACAGGTATGCATAAATCTTCCTGAAGGGTAGAATCACCTGAGGAAAGACAGTGTGAGAGACCATTAAACCATAAGAGTTTTGCATGATTCGTGAAGAAAATGTGGAAGTTTGCAAGGCATAGTCTGGCAACTCCAAATGTAGATTGAAGATCATCAGGAAATCCCTTTTCCTTTGAGGTATTTGGCTCAAAGGATTCATGTTAGGAATCTTGTTTCATAAGGTCAGCTATTGGTAAAAGACAGCCTTGGTTTCTGGGGTTTCTGAGTAGAGGTTGTTCATGATGGACTGTTGTTGCAAACCTCAGCAAATCAAGCATTTTTAAGCAGTAGCATTTAAGTGTGTTGCCTTATAAGAAACTAGACAATCCTTTCTATTGGTTTCTAGGCTAATCTTTTCACAGGGGCAGCATCTTTTCACTGGACTGAGTGATGAATGGCACTGGTTATAGTTCATCTGTGTTTGAAGAAGATAAACAGCTTGATGCCAGTTAACTCCCTTTCCACAAAGGGAACAACAGTGTAATGTATTGAAAGGAGAGAAGGGGTTTATTTATCCTTCATTCTTCTATCAGTCTGTGCAGTTCTCAACTTTAAGCCCATTATTTGTCCCTACATGGCTCATGGTTGAAAGAGAGGAACTGTTCTGGCTTGAGGGTATTTTTATTTATTCTGCTATCATGAAATGGGGCAAAAATAAAGGCTGGGACTAGGTGAAGTGGCTGTTAATTTCCCATTTTGCAGGCTTTCCCACTTTTCCATGGGCTTTCTAGGACAGCCACAAAGCAGTATTGAAATCTCTTACCCAGTATGCAAAATTTGTCTGAGGACACATGTGCCTTGTTTGTTCCTGCCTATCTTAAAAGGTGTTCTTGAACAGCATCTGAATGAGGTTATTTCACCTTTGAAAAGGTGTGAAATAACCCTCTGAAAAATAACCCTGTGAAAATCCAAACTAAAAAGTCCACTCCTGCCCTCCACCACAGTTTGTATCTCATGACCAATAAAAAGACACAGTGATCTTCACTTTCTGGAAAGACAAATAAGACAAATTCAGTGCTGAATGAACAGTTAAGAAGTTACTTAGCTGTAGGATTTGGCTTAGGTTTGTGACACTTTCTCTCCTAAGAAATGAGATCTATTGATAACCCAAAGATCAGATAATTCCCATTTTCTCTTGTGTTGTTGTGGTATCAGACAAGATCATACCAGAAAATCAATACGGAATTTCAGAAGATGCACTGCTTAGTAAGTTATTTCCTCCTTAGTTCATAGTGTCTTTAAATATTCTCTACTATGACTAAAGGAAAAGTGGTGATTTCATCTCATACACAGACACTTTGTCACTTGGTCTGCTCTGATCTGTTGATGACAATATGAAACAATTATGCTAACTTGATAAAACAAAAAAATAAAATCATACTGTCCTTGCATTTCAGAGGAGTTTTCATGAACAGCTGAGAATTCCATCACCAAATATCTCTACAATTCTAGTTTTTGCTTGTCTCTACTAGCATGGCAGCTGACAGGACAGTAAAGGCCAGGAAAAAAAAAATCCCTAGAAAAGAAAACAAATTAAAAAAAGAAAGAAAAACATAGGTGAAAAGGAAAAGAAAAAAATAAGGAAAAATAGAAAAACAAACAAACAAAATAAAACCCCAACAACCAACCAACCAAGCAAAACAGAAGTATACCCTTTAAAGCTCCCTAAAACTTATTCTCAAAGTACAGAACTCAGGTCAATGCTCTGCTAAAGTGGTAAATGACAAAATACCCTCTTGTACTTCTCTATTTAAGATAAGCATTGTCCATCTCTGAGAAACAGTTAAGTTCAAATAGAGAAACAAAGAAGATCCACCTCAGGTAATTGAAGGTGTCTATGCATTTTATGTTTAGTTCTCAGCTAGTTTTAACATTGCTTTTATAATCTTTAAAAAAAAAAAAAAAATCAAAGCTTGAAGAAAATCAGTCTCATTAGCTGACATATTTTAGATTTCTAGTTAAGAATAAGGTGTATTGCACCCTAGAAGTAATTATTTCTCTGCTTTGCTTAGGAGAGCCAAAGGACCACTAGCTCAGGGGTAAGGTCTACACTTAATTAGATAAGGACTACTCTTAGTATTGGCAATAATGGTAGCAGTGGGACTAATGTGACTCTTATGGCTGCCACCAGATGCCATAGCTTCAAGGCAAGTAGAGTTTTTATGCAACGTTTAGGGAGAAATACATAAGAGTGGGATCTTCAGATGTCAAAATCTGAGTGGTTTACTGAAAAACCATGAGCACTCTGAAAGATTCACTTATTTATTGTCATGCAAATGTCCAGCCAACAGCCAAACATTTTCTTCCTCTACCTTAGACTGCAAACTGAAATTTTTTTTCTTAAATTTGGAGCTAGAGCAGGTCACACCACATTGCTTTTATTTTTCCTGTAAAGCAGCAACGTGGAAAGGAATTGCAAGTGTTTGCACTCTAACGTAAATGTTCAGCAGCAGTAGCACATCCTTTGAAAATTCTCTTTTTAAATACTCAAAGTGTTTAATTTATAAGACCAGAACTCTCACACCTCAGGAGGGAATCTCCACTGCGTGACCAGATATTCTTCAGTGCGTTTCTAGCTTGGTAAGAAAGAGCAGAAAAAGGAAAGAAACATGGTGAAAGAGAGGCATAGAAATCAATGAACTAAAAAAGGAGGAAGCGCTAAATACCAGTTCCAATGTTATTAAATACTTCATTAGCTCTCACTTTTTTTATTGTAATATGTGCTGATTATCTACTTCTGATCAGCCTTAATAACTACCACATATACCTGTGGTCAGAGCACACAACCCAGGGGCCACTTCCAAGGCCAAATAGGTTGCCCCCAAACTGTAATGCAACCATATGGATAGGATTGAGGCAAAATGCCAGTGGTAACCTGAGGAGGAAGAGCTTATTTTTACTCTCAAGTCTAGCTTTTAGACTCTGTTGTCCCCTGGAATCTGCTGTGTAAGGCTGATCCAAAAAGCACCATCTGAAACTGCTGAGCAGAGTGATCTCTACAGACAGACATGGGACACATTTATCCAGATTTCAGGTGAGTAAATAAAATTGTCTAAATGGCTATCTTAAGGCATTTAAGACCTTCCTGGGACAGGCATATATAATGTGGAAGCTATGGAAAGTCTGCTTCTGTCTGAATTGGTGGCTGGAGGCACCTCAATAGGTTTCCTCGTTTCTGGGATCTGGGCACAGGCTGGAATCCTATGTAAATAGCCATGGGACCTCCTTATTTTGCATATATCTGCAGGTAAAAATCAAAGTTTCAGTAATTTTGATGTTTACAGTATTAAAGCAACTACTGAATAAGGATTCTGACAATCAAAAATATTTTGTGGCTTCAGTGCTGAAGCAACTTGCCTATTTCTATGAAAGAAGCCTTTCAAGGAATTGAAAACAGATATTACAAACTTCATTCTAGGGTTTCAAAAGCTTCATACTTCCCTTAAATATAGTATTATGAAACAGATAAATAAAAAGCAAAACGTTGACTGCATGAGCTGGAAGTTTTAAAAGGCTTTCTTTCATTCTGCCTGAGTCACTGTGAAGAGCCTTGGCTCTTTTTTTTCCTTTCTGGGAAGTAAATCTGAACTCACCAGCCATTGTTTCAAAGAAAAAGTTTTAAATCAAAAGGGAGAAGAAAAAAGAATAAAAAAAATCAAGTTCAGCAAACTTTTGTAGTGCAGAAGAAGAACCACTAAGCATACAGTCGTGTATTCTCAGAGTAAATGACATGGGCTTTTTGCTCTGGTGAGCGATCCATATTTTAAATGTCCCCATATACCATTATCATGCATAAAAACCTGTCACTATTATTCATGTCTTTTTCCCAATATCCATATTTTGACATTACCACTGGAAAGATCCAGTGTGCTCAGTGGCTTCTTAAAAATAAATAATTGAAAGCTACTGTAAATTATATTAAGCCTCGACATGGCTGACCCTCTCTTGCTTCAGTCCGTTGCTATCTCTTTAAATGTATTCACTCATAAATTATATTGTAATTTGGAGGTGCTGAAGTCTTAAGTTTTTTGACTCAAATGTAACTTCCTTCCCAATGCATAATTCATTTTCACTTTGTTCTTGGTGCTGCGTGTGCAATCGCATTTTTGGCAGCCAAATGCAGGCAGAAATCAACAACTCTGTAAAGGGTGAGAATGAAATCAGAATGGACGGCTTGGCGGAAGAAATATTAAGCATGTCACAATGTTTTGTACTCTATCCTGTGAAATGGAGACAAAAACCTCAAACAACTCTTGTGTTTAAAAGGAATGACATTTAAAGTCTGAAAATTATCCACTGCTGATGTCATGCTGTTGTTGCATTTAATTACTTTTCACATCACATAAGCTGATGGCTTCTGAATGTTTTTATGCCATGAGATTTTTTGATGGAGAGCATGCTCTTCCATTTTCCATTTTTTAAACTGGAATAAGTCAGTCAATCTCTGTGGACTCAGATGAGGGACATCAGGCTTATCTGATAAAAATGAGTGTCACTAACTTCAGAAGACTGACCTTATTTTCTGAAATAGTGTCCTTGCAAAAGCCTTGAAACTCCCATGAAATTAACATGTTATTGGGTCAAAATTTCAACTGCTTTAAGGCAAAGTAGTTTTGCAACCTTATGTTGACTGACAGTCATACCTTTGTTTTTATCTTTTCAACATGAATAAGTAGTACTGGAAACAGACTCATTCAAAAATAACATTCTCCAGTATTATGGTTCTCTTAACACATAGCTGTATCTGCAAGACAGCAAAGCAGACAGAAGTGCAGCTTCAACGTGATGGATCAATGACAGAAACATGTCATATTGATAAGCATTCATGAAGATTTCACATGATCAAGCATAAAGATGACAAGCTTTTTCTTTATGAGATCACACAGCACCTTCAAGATAGAAAAGTGAAAAGGAAGATGTGAAAATTCAAAACAACCTGAGAAAGTGAAGAGTGTAGAAGGACAAACTTACACAATAATAAATGGCACACAGTGACCCAGGAAGACTTATGTGGTTAGGGGTAAGCTGATATAAGGAGTAAAGGCAGAAAAAAAATAAGGTTCAAAAAGGCAGTTGAGACACAGAAACACCTCCCCACATCAATGTGTACTCATCATTTACCTGAATAAAGCCATTATGTTATAAATAATCACCTCTGTAGCATTAAGAGTGCCTAAATCTAGTTATGTGAGGCTGACAATCCAGCATAACCTGTGTGCCAGCAATGACAGCCCACCTGGATAACATGACTGTTCCTTCTGTCGTGTCTTCTTTCCTTGCTCCACACTCCCCACTTTCTTCGTTTCCCTGTTGTAAGTTCAGCCTTTTGTCTGCACCTCTGAAACACGGCACAGCTGAGACCCTCAAGCACTGCCTCATTCCTTAAGTGGCCAGTGTCCTCCTGACACCTCCCTCTGTCCCTGACTGGCCTTATTTCACCACAGCTTCAGTCAGGAATAAATCATCAGAACTCAAGATCACAGTTTCAATGTCGTGAGTGATACATACCTTTGCTTTTTGTCTAGCCTTTTCTCAATTCCAGCTTATGATCTCTGCTTTTCCCTCCTGATTTCTCACTATCCATCTGTCCCAGCATTGCACCTTGTGTTCATTGTTACAGCAGTGAGGCAAGCGTTGTTTGTATGATAACACCTCCCATCCCAGGCTGCCTCTCTGTTTTTTTCATGTTGTTCTGCAGGACTAGAACAGCTGTCCTGAGGTAATATGCCAAGCCCCTTAACCTTGCATTATTCAAATCTCTCCCCAGGGAATGAGAAAAGTCTGTGAGCATCATCCACTTACGGGAATCTTTTGTCAGTGTATATGGTGTTATCTCAGCCCCATTCCTCTGACCAGAGAGAGGAAGCCTATTGCATTAAACAGGTTTTTTCTCAAAAGACTGAGATGCTTACCCTGTCTCATTAAGACAAAGAAAATAGTTCAAATGGGACATTTAACTAATCTCTCCTTAAATCTCTGACACACACACAAACACAAAAAAAGAAAAAAATCAAGGTGAATTACAACGAAGAAAAGGAAAATGACTGAAATAGAATCTACATCCGTAGATTTTGACTGCTGCAATATTATAGGCTGAATTAATGTTCCATAAATATACGCTGGGCATTTCCATTATAGTAATGTCAGCTCTCATTGTCAGTTAACAGGTGCCTGTATAGTAAACCACATCTGACTTCTGAGCCGTACCTTGAGTTGTATTTTCTAATATCCAATGATACTATCATATGATGGCATGAAGACAGTCTTAAATTTTTCTACTGAAATGCTATAGTAAAAAGAATCCCCCTCCCTCCAAAAATTAATAAATTATAAAACCCAACCAACAACAAACAAACAAGAAAACACAAGGGAAAATTCTGCAATTTCATTATACTCACCATTCCATAACTTAAAGTGAGATGAGTTGGTGTGTAATTATCAGTTGTATCATTCACATCAACAAATACAGAAAAAGAGAAATCCATTAGCTATTTTAGTTATTTTCAGAGCTATCTGTAAGGCAAACCTGAAATGAAAATCATCAGCCAAAACACAGGGTTTATTTCAGATACTGAATTGCTGCTAACAACCATGGCTATAGCTAATTAGAAAAACACCTCCAGCACCTAAACGGAAAAGATCTAAAAGTGAGGGAATTTCTGAATAGAAGTGGCGTGGAATCACTGACTGCATTTGTCTGAATGAAAACAATATGGCTTTCTTCCCCCACCAAATAAAAGCAGGTGATGGTTTATGAGGTTTTGGGTTATGCCACATTTTTAGTTTATTTTCCTTTTCACTCTCTCTCACTTTCATTTATTTATTTATTAATTTAATGACGTGGAGGTTGTCTGGACATGTGGTACAAGAGAACTTTAACTTTAGCCTAGCCCTCAGGGAAGTGTTTGGAAATCTCTGCACATCCAGCAAGCAACAACATAACAGATGGGTGAGTTGGTCACAGTAGCAAAGACTTTTCCTTGCATTACCACATCACAGGAAGCTTCTGAGAGAAAGCCTCAACTTCACACATTCTTAACTTCAAGCAAAAGACGAATAGAATTTTTCGCAGTCTTACATTGTCTAAGGAGCCACTCAGAATTAAATGTCACAGTTCTCCTTAGCACGAAAGTAAATGTGGGATATAATTGTTTGTCATCTTTTATTTAAGTTGTAGTTCTATTCAAATTTCAAGTGTGCTTAATTTGACCATAGCCAACTGTCTAAACAAGCAAGCCTCAGTACTTCTACTGCATCAACAACCTGATTAATAACATCAGCTTATATTTTAACATGAGTTTTCTCTGGCTTCCTGAAAATGCTATTTTCTCTGCTTGCTGCCATAGGCTAGTTACACATAGTGGAGCTTAGTTTCAGATACACTGAATATAATGAGAAAAAACCAGCATCAGGCACAACAATACTGGCAGGAGAAATCTGTGAGAGATGCTGTCTTATCACAATTCCTGCCTCAGCCTTCCATTTGTGGCAAACCTGAACTAAATAAAAACAAAAAAAAAATTACAAAAAAAAAAAAAAGACAAAGTGATGGACTAGACCTATTAGAAACTGCTGTTTTTATTATACCAGTCCTCTGGAGAAACTGGCATGACGTTCTGTGGGATCCTAACTTTATGTCTGGATCTAATCTTTACTGCTTGGAAAAGATCTATCGAACCAAGTTGCTTTTGACCATACAACAAATTCTGTAGTGAAGCAGGGAACAGACACAGGATGTTTGCAGGCATCTCATTTATCTGTAAAAGCAGCTGTATTACATCCAAGGCACGTGCTATTACCGACAATTCAAGTTAGCAAACTACAATGCTAGTAATTT
>JACBWW010000008.1:31960980-32005374 GCA_020086605.1 Lanius collurio | reverse complement strand
TTGTGTTTCTAACAAGAGTCTCTCAGAAGGCTTGAGTGGAAAGTTACAGACTAGCATTGTTCATCCAAATGCATAAATGCTGTTGGGGTCTGTATGCCAAAATATAAACATTATGAGAACGGTCTGCTTTCTGAAAGTTTGAGTATTCTCTCTTTCCCTAAGGGCTAATATACTTCATAAATGCTCTTCCACCATATTTTTCAGGATCATTCTTTTGCTCATAAGTGTGAAAATAATGTATATGTAAGGATTAAACCAACCTCTGCATGTTAAAAAGTCTTAGCTTATGCTCATTAGTTTATCCCTCCCTACAGATGTGCATTATTTGCACTGCCTTTTCTTCTTAAATTCAACTCATCTCTGTGCCAGAAATTTTAAAACATATTATATTCCTCCTGGTCCTTCTTAGCCAAGTATGGGGCTTTACTGCATCAAACACTGAATTTACTGAGATGAAAAGTTAGTGCAATATTGGTCCTGAAATGTAGGTGGTATTGTTATTTTTTCATAGCTACATATACACCTCTCTTGAGGAGATTTCTTTTAGCTTCAGTCTTGGAGACAGTGCTTTTGAGTCAATATTATGCTGTGATAATTCTTTGAAACTTTATTTCTTTATATTAGCACCACCGGACAATATCCTTCTTCGAGTGAAACACCATCATTTACCAGTAGCTTATATTCATACTAGTCCCTGTAGCACAATTCAGAAACACATTTTCTATTTACATTTGTCTCTCCCAGCTCTCATTTCACTTCCCAGAGCTTTTCTCCCCATGCTGTAATAGGCCTGAATTTTGATGAGGCCAAAACACAAAGCAGCCATCATGAATGACTTATTTAGATGCAAAACTTTTAGCATACTGCTGATTCTGTTACTACATCAGTCAAGTTTCCTGACTACTCTTCCTGAGATGTAACAGCTCCAGAAGGATTTGGAGAAACACTACAATAGCCTGAGAGTTGCATTGTTCTTGCTTTTGCCGTAGCCCAGCCCTGATTAGAAGAAATGTTCCCGTTAGCTAATAATTTTCTCAGTGGTGACAGATGGCTGAAGGGTGCATATGAGGGAAAAAGAGAGGAAAAGGGTTAATGTAGCAGATCACCTCATTCCCCTTTTATTTAGACTCCTCTAAAGCCGTTGATTTAATGGAGTGATCTCCATTTGGGGCTGGAGCACTGAGTGGAGAATCAGGCCCATGAGGTTTAGTGACCTCTGGGTGAAGGCACCGCAGGTGTGTGGCTAACAAGGTGCTAATTGGGTACCAGAGTGAGGATGAAAGCAGTTAAAGCACTTGGTCAAGAGGCAGCATTGTACCCCGAAGAGCTGCAAGTGCTGGGCTTTGTGTCTGGGAGGAGAGGCAGCTCTGCTCCTCAGTGCTTTACTGCCAGATCCTGGCTGCCAGTGTTCTCATCAGGAGGAGCTGGCATTGCCCTCCTGCCCCTTGCATGCAAACTGATGAATGTGAGAGAAAAGTCAGACATTTAATTAATGGGTGTGGATGTGACTCAGTGGCTCATGTTTTTTTGTAGGAGCACAGATACAAAGAGAAAATCCTTCAGCAAGAGGCTACAGAATCTGCACCTACTTTTCTCATGACATCTTGAGGAAGTTATGATGCCTTCATTTCTCTGTCTTCCCAACTTTCCTGGTTTTGTTTGTTTGTTTGTTTGTTTGTTTGTTGTTTTGTTTTGTTTTGTTTTTTTTAATTTTGTTTTGTTGTTGGTTGTTTTTTGGGTTTTTTACATTGTCTGCTCCATGAAGTCTACGTCCCCTTACTCCTTGCTCTCAGCATACAAGATGCCCACCTGCTAACACAACTTCACCTTGCTCAGGAACCCCCTACATCTGAAATCAGCAGAAAAGACAAAACAGAGATTTCAGGCAAAAATGCCCATGCACAACGGTGGAAACAAATCTGTCATCAGTAAGGCAGCAACAAGAACTGTGACCATGCTTTTGGTACTTCACTGAAACACACCCTTGGTTGTGTTTCCGTGGCCATCTTCTTGGTTTTCAAAGAGTATTTTTTGCAAGGAAATG
Source organism: Lanius collurio (assembly GCA_020086605.1). NCBI lineage: Eukaryota > Metazoa > Chordata > Aves > Passeriformes > Laniidae > Lanius > Lanius collurio. The sequence goes on along the minus strand of JACBWW010000008.1, from coordinate 32,003,330 downwards.
AAAAAGGTACTGGCTTTTAAATATATTGGCCAGCACATCCATGATAAACCTGCCTTACACAGGATTTTCATTTAGAGCTTGATGCAAGATGTTCATGCCTCCTTCATCATGCGAATTTCTCCTCCTTTCCAGGTGTTTATATTTGCTTTAATGTAATATCGACAGCTTTGTCATCTACAAATCTTTACTTTTTAAGTAGCTAGGAGTAAGGGGGAAAAAAGTAAGTGGCTGATATATTAGTGTCAGTGCTCGTAGAAAATTCCATTGCAAGTTTTCCCGTTGGGGTTTCTGAGTCTTTCAGTCTTTCTTTTTTTTTTTTTTTTTTTTTTTTTTTTTTTCCCCAGCCCTCAGTTGTACTTTAAATTGCTGCTGAGATGAGCAGGATGTATTCCTGAAGTTTGTTTTCTAATCAGATCAGACTGGATATTACTAATAAAAGTGACTACTGTGAGCAGAGGTGTGTGTGACTAAATAATCAGTTTTGTTATTGAGAAGTGATTAAAGTGCCCAAGGAAAAAATTATAAATAACATCTAGTTTACTAAGATTTAAATTAAGGGCTTACCCCTGCCCTCCATCGATCTATTCTGAATTGCCTTTCTGTTTATTTATTTATCTTTATTCTTATTTATTTACTCAATGTAAGTCAAGTTGCTTATTCTATAACATGCACCTCTGTTACACTATGACTGTACTGCAAGGAACACTGACATCAGTCTCCTCCATTCAAGTGATGGAGAAAGTGTGGTATGATAAGGGGAGATGTAACTAGGAGTAAAGTATCAGTTGGCACAAAAGTGAAGTTCAACCTATGCTGAAGAAAGGAAAAATACTGGTGTAAAACTATGACTTTGTGCAACTGACATATTTTTAAATAAAGGGAAAACTGTCTTCCTTTTTTATACATAGTATTTGATTTTTGACATGAAAACAAAACAAGGGATGATTTTTGCAGAGTTCTGGTAGCATAAAAAAAAAATCTCAATTACCTTTATTGGTAGTTTTGGTGGAAGGCAGGACTTGGGATAATATGCTTAGCACAACTGATTTTAGGGGAATCCTGAACTCTTCCCCTCCCTCAATTCAAAACGACAATATTCCAAAGAAATAGACCATAAAATATATCCTTCTTGATTTAGACCCTCAGTTGGCACTTGACTTCAACTGAGTTATTAAATCATTTTGACTCTATCACATGCTTAAGTGCTTTGCTGACTTGAGATCTTAATGAGGGCACCTGCAATGGTTCCTTGTCAGTCTCTGGTGGAAGTTCTGCCCAAAGCTTTAGAATGGGGGAATAGGAAGCTCCAAATCCCATTCTATTTTTCACTAATTTTTCCAACTCAAGCACATCCCTCCCAGTTCAGGCTTGATTGCTTGATTACAGTGCTGAGCACACAATGGCACTCCACCAAGGATGCTTCATAATTAGCAGTACTGATAAGCAAGAAAGACAACATTAAAATAATAGTTAATGGGCACAGTGTAACAATATTAATGGGTTAAATTCTTTTTTTGCCTTAGCAGTGCAGCTGAAAAAAGCTGAATCTTTTTATTTCTCATAGTTCAACTGTTAATTGTATATGTTTCACGCAAGGCACCTTCTCGTAAAAATAAAAAAAAAAAAAAACAAAAACAAAACCCCAAACCCAAACAACTCCTTCCTTAATTAAATATTAAATTCTTCCCTCTAATTACAAAATACACAGACCACATCTCCACCTCCTACACCAAAAAGAATCAGTTCTAACAGCCTTCATCATTATTCCTGAGGGGACAAATGAGCATTGTGGTGCACTGTGAAGGGGATGGAATTCAGGTCCCACAGGAATGGCTTGAGGATCCCACGGTGAAACTTTGGTGGTCCTATTTCTGATTAACCAGATTATCTGATTAATTCAGATTATGATATCTGCATCCCTCCTGTCCTCAGGTACTCACATATAAAGGAAAGTTGTCTCAAATAACAAGGTCATAATACATTCAAGATTTGATGGAGTAAAACCTGTAAATTTTATTTGACCCAGTCAGGGACTGCAAATGCAGGACCCCAAGACTATAAGGATTTGACTTTAGTAGTGAAATTATCCACATTTGGGTTTTCAAAATGGTCTGAGCTCTCCAAAACCATTGTCAGATACTTGTGCGTGAGATTGTGTCCCCTGTAATTGGCCACTGCACTCCACACCTGAGTTCAGTCCCTCTCATATCAAAGGCATCCCGAGCTACAGCATTTATCTGCAGCCTAATCTCGAGGTGATAAAAATAAGAGGAAAGGGAAAAGAAGGTAGTTATTTTCCTGACATGAACAGGTGGTTAGAGGCATTCTTATGACCACAAAGCAGTTCATTGTTCCAGAAGTAGTTGCAAATTTAATTTTAATTCTTCAAGCTCAGAGTCTCTTTTCTTTTTTATTATTATTCTTTTTCTCTCAGCTTTTTATTTCATGTACTTAACAGGATGTTTTTATTTATAGTTTCTTGTAATTATAACCCCAAGCAGGAAGCCCAGGAATAAAATTCTCAAAGTGAGGTTTCAAACGAAACTGTGACCAAAAAAAAAAAAACCCAAACAAAGCACTTTTAATCAAGCAAACAAGCAATAATTTAAGTTCATTATTTAATTAATTTATTTGACAAATTAGTTTAGGATTTTTTCTGGTGGCATAAAAAAACCCTTGAGCTCAAGAAGTTTTTATTCTTGAAACTCCACTGCAGGAAATATATATGTATTAAATATTTGTAGTATATATATCGTGGCCTTAAATAATGTATATATATATACAAATAGGTACATAAGCACACATACATAACATCTGAATTTTGCAGGCAGGAGGAAGAGGGAAGAAGAGAAGTGCTTTCCTTTGTCAGTGTTTAGTTCCAGAATGAAGTGTTTCAGTATTAGAAATTACATGCAGTCACTGGTATTACAGTTCTTTATTTCCCTGTAGCATTCAGGACTATAGGGTTTTTTTAATAACCTGAGGCACTAAGATGGAAAAAAAAAAAAAAAGGGAAGAGAGAGGGAATAGATTTGCCTCTCATGTTTCCAGAAATTGCCTCCTATTCTTCCCCAAATGGAAGCCCAGCAAGTGTGACACTTCACAGGCAGCTGTTCTGAAGAGGATCAGGATATTACTACATCCTCTCAGGCTAGTGGGCACCTAGCAAGCATTTGCAGAGCTCAGTAGGAAAACTGGAGTACTGGGAAATCATATTTGAATATCCTTTCATTTCTCTCATGAATATGTGGATAATGGGTACTTGGTACTTCATGGCATATGTCCATTGAGGTCAGGAAGTGTGTACACCCATAAATACCACCACAGCAATACTCAAATTTATTTTGGGTGAATTATTCTTTATGGCTACGAATCTCAGGATGTCAGGGACAAGTAATGGACTGTGAACCTTTAGCAGATCTCACTGCTTCTAGTGGATATGAGCCCTGATCTCTGAATACACTCAGTTCTGAGATTTTATCTGAGATCCTTCTGTACACCCATCAGTCCCACCATTGCAGTGGGACTGAAATGGGATAATGACTCTATTCTAGGGCATTAATGGGCAGAACATGTTTGCAATGTGTTTAGCTGCCATCAATATTAATGTACTCATTTGAGGGGCAATAAATTGATAGAGTGTGGCCTTATAATGCATAAAAATTGCATCAGCTTCAGAGCCGTAATGGAAAATTCTTCCATGAGTTAAAGTAATTGGGGAAGGGACTTTTCTTAGAGTCATTTTATTTGGCACTTTGAATACTCAGACCTTGACAAGATCAGTCTTGCTGTCTTCCTTTAGAATCTCAGTGGGACAAAAACAAAGGGTTGTTATGACGTAATAAAAACTTAAAAAAGAGTAAGTGAATAAACTGTCTGTTGCTTTGGAGAAAGATCATGAAAAGTAGTTGTCTCCTGTAATGACCAAGTTAGAAATGAATGAGCTATATTTACCTCTAGCTTTATTAGTCTGAGAAAATGACTTAATAATGCTCTAAAAGAGAGCAAACAGTGCATTGAAAAAGTTATATATCTATTTAAACACTTATGCCTGCCTCTCACCTACAGCCAAGAGATGTCAGAACATCTTAGTGAGTGGCCCCTTAGTCTCTATCCGTATCAGAAAATTAAATGTCACATTTCTGTGCTTTGAATGTGAATGTCTATGTTGTTAGAAGTATTCCTGGCCTGGGTTTGGTCTGAACCAACTGGTAAACTCCCAAAAAATCCCTGTTCATCACTGATCATTTTCATGCATTATAGGCCCAACAGGCAGCTGGAAGGTGTCCATCCTTTTCATAGGGCTACACTGATAGCTGGAAGGTGAGTCATTTAGTGTGGGTTTTTTTACCTCTGTGACGGAACAGTGCCAGGGATTTATTTAATTTATAGCTAAAAACTTAGCCATGAAAAAACTTCTGTGCCTGTCATTTAAAAGCCAGTAAAAACTCTGCCATTTTATTTAATTCAGACAGAATATATATCTGCTGTAGCAGGATGACAACCCTATTAAAAAAAACAAACAAAAAACCAAAAGAGACGAGTAGAAGTTAACACAACAAATCATGCTTAAACTTAAACATATGTGCAAGATAAGCAGAAGGATGATGCACTTTTATCTCTGGTAGCACATGTCACTTGTGACTTCTACTCCAGGCTCTTGGACAGGGCATTTATGGCAATAGTCATTTTGGTAAGACAAGAAGCACTTGATGTGTGCCACAGAGAGCTCACCAAAACAACGTAGTGCAGGTTGATTCAGTCTCTAAATTAAAGCACAGCCAATGTAAGGCCTGATCATATGTAAAGAATAAATGTTATAAGGCAAGGAGCTGGGAAAACCCACACAAAACTATCCAAAACCAAGTAGTACAGTGGATTGTTTTACAGGCCAATTTAGGAATGACTGACAGATGTGGTCATAACCTAGACTGATAAATGCAAATAATAAATGTCCTAGATACACACACACACATACACACAGAGGTAAAAATACAAGGGCTGAGGACTGATCCAGCAAACCAGCCTGACAGAGAGGGGATGCAACACTCTGCATCCCCTCTCCACTATTTCATGCCTGCTGAAATAGAGATACAGAGAGTTGGATGACAACAGCATGCTGAAAAACACTGTAGCCCATGGCTCCTCATTATTTTCATATCTGTGACTCTACATCCTGACCTGTGGGGGATGCCTTAGGGTACATATCCTGAGGTAAGAAATATCCAGCAAAGGCTGAGCAGGAAATGGTGCACAAAGCCAGCGTGGAGAGACACTCAGCAAGTCTAGGAAGTGAGAAGCTTTGCAGTTCTGTTTTCCCCTTGGGTCTCTTCTGAAGGCCATAATCATGAAAATACAGACAATTTGGGAAAGGCAACAAGGAAGCCTTGAAACGCTGCAGGCATGATGAAGATGATGATGAGGGTGATGATGGAACAGTGGACCCTGTGATGTGATGAGGGAATGAGAAAATGTGAATTATCTTTTAGTTTTGAAACAGAAAACCTGAGAAAAAAAGTTAGCAAACAGTGTAGAAGTTTTCTAAAGCATCCAAAAGAGGTGGGTGCTCCTCGTCCATCACCACTCTGGAGGCTGATATCACTGTCACTGGAATTCCCACTCCCCAAACCCATTGCCCCCATAGTGATTTTGGGTTGCCTTTATTAGTCATTTATCATTAAAACAAAAATTTGTATTGCAGTAACCCCTGATCACAATGCTCTTGACTTGGCATTCTGATTCATTTGGCATTTATAGAGAAACAGCAGAACCTGCCCCAAACAGGGTTGGTGTCTCCCTCCTCATTCTCTTAAATTCCAGGCACAGGCAGTGGTGATCAGCAGCTGGCTGCCTCCGTGTTCTCAGCTCACCAGGGCACCCCATCATGCTCCCAGTTGCTCCCTGTGCTCTCAGTAGGGAAAGGCTGCACTTTGCAATCTAGGGCCTAATCACACTGAGGAAGAAGGGATGAAAAAGCAATGCAGTCACCATCAGGGGGGGCTTTTCCAACCCCAGAAGACCGTGGATCCTTTTCCTTTTTCTTTCTCCAACTCCTTTCTCATTTACATTCAGACAAATGACATATAGTAATTAGGTTCCCTACTCTGCCAAAACTTTAAATAGGATCCTTTAGAAATAGCCTTTAAAACTTCAAGACTTTTTTTTTTTTTTTTTTTTTTTTTTTCGGGCAACGAACAATGGAAACTGCTTTTTTAACACTTTTTTAACAATAGTCATTTGGAAATGCAGGCTGAATGCTGACAAGTTTGACTAGCACAGAGAGTTTTGGAGCCTATTGTGGCATTTTCTGTCTTTTTTACTTCATCCCTTTCCACTTCTCCCTTTTGCCTCTTTCTTTCATTCACCATTGACAATGTATGCATTCATAATTGAAGAAATTCTTTTCTTAATGACTTACAGTTGTACAAGTTGTTGCTCTTGTCAGTGGTGTGGCTGCTGTTTCTGCAAACTAAACACATTTGACTGCTAATTTCCCATTGAAAGACGTTGGAAGGTTCCTGAAATTAATGGTGTAAGACAAGTTTACAAACTGGTAGGCTCTGATGTGAAAATTAGTGTGTCTCCTCTGCAGAAGCTAAGTGCAGGAAGTTAGCATAGCAGTGAGCAGCCTGAATACTCATAAAGCTCCTGAGCAAGGAAGAAAAAAAAAAAAAAAATGCCATAATTCAGACACATGGAAACTTCAAGAAATAGACAATGATATCAGAGTATGTAGGCATGGAGAAGAAGAAAGTAGATTTCTTAATAACAAGAGGAAATTGGAGGATTTTTCATGTAGAAAATTGTTTTACTCTGAGAAATCAACAACTTTGTTAAGGACCTGTTATTGGTATTTTGCTTCAGTATAGTATGTGTTAAGTTATGAGTAATGTTTGTGGGAAATTGAAAGGATTTTTAAACCAGAAGGTTACAGCACACAACTTTAGTTACTTATGAAGCAGAAATACCAGAGGAAAAATGCATAAGCCCATGGAAGTTGACTATTGTCTTCCATTCATGTGAATGAGGATTCATTTAGTTAAAGCTAGTGAAATATTCTATCAGAGTAAGACAAAGCGATATAAGGACAATTTTCTCTACTTCTTTCAAGAAAAAATATAATATTCCTGGTTGACTATTTGCTCAGGAACACACATTTTGTATAAGCAGGCAGGCATTGCAGTTGTAACTTAAAAATGTTCTGTCCTCAAACACAGTGTGTCACAGGAAGAAATCAAACTCCTCAACCATATCCAAGTTCTTCTATTTCTTCCTAGAACTCCTTGTGGATATTTCCTGGAGGTATGAAACACTGGATTCTCTGCTTTAATGTTTTTTTACTATCAAGATCCTTGATTAAATTATTCAGATCACAACCTATTTAATTTTATTTTATACAACCGAATCAACACGTATTATCTAAGAATTTTTTTTTTTTATTTTTATTTGGAAATTATGCCGTTTCTAGTAGCTCCTGGTATAGACTTTGTTATCTCATTAATAGTAGAGCTAAATGGATTTTGAAAATGATGCAGTTTTTGCTGAGATAAAACCCTGTTAAAATAAAAATACTTTGTTTTAGACAAAATTTTGCCCACAATAAGGAAATAACAATGTTTTCTTACTGCTGGGAATGATATCCAGACTACAAAAATATCAGGAAACAATTATGACAAGCAGTACCTATTACACAAAAAATTTTAAGTGGCTGTGGGGGCAAATGTAATTACAATTTCACCATCCTGTCCTTCTCCTGAATGATCTACCCAATATTTTCCACAAATTATAAGCTACACTGACATCCCAAACACAAATGACCAAAATTTTATATCCTACACTTATATGTTGAATCCATTTAAAACCAACAAATAAGAACAAACCAAAACAAAACCCACAACAATTTGTCCAACTGCCCCTCCACTTTACAAATAGAATATATAAGCTACTTTTTGACTAAGTGAACGATCTTAGGACTGACTAATTCTGCATCCTGCTAAAATTTTAAAGTAAGCCTAAGCAGGAATAGAGTGTTAATGGTTATGCTGTAATGACATCAGGAAGCAAGGGATGAACGCAGGCTGCTTGGGAAAGCACCATGAGAACTCTTACAACAATGAATGGTCGGTACTGTTCTGTGTGTACTCGTCTTAAAGAGACTAGTAACCTCTACTGTTTTTCAGAGGATGTGTTTTCTTGTGAAGATGTAAGTATTTTCACCCGTCACTCATCCTCTATATGAACGTCAATGATCATAAAGGGTAATATATAAAAGTACCTGAGGTGAGTGTGCGTTTTCTGCTGTCTCCCTAGTGAACTGAGACGTGGATGAAAAGATAAAAACAAGAAAGACAAGAGAGTTCAATGGAGAAATACATGTCCTGTACACCAAAACCTAATTTAATAAGAAGCTTCTCTGTGCTAGTGGGCGATTAAACTAAATTGCCAGTCTAAACTTTTCTATGCTGCATTTCAAATATCAACACATTACATTGCTATTCCTCTTAATTTCTCACAAAGAAAATGCAAAATGAATTCATTATGCTGGAGTAAGTGGAAAAAATGATGAGTTTCTCCAGAAGAGTAGGCAACGGGGAGAGATTGGGCAAGGCGATTATATTGAGATATTTGAATAGCTGGCCATTAGCAAGAGGATCCCCATTACTTTGCTGATAATTATATCCTCTTCGCTATGACTTCCCAGTGGAATAATACAATGTTCCCAGTGCAGGAGATAATGAAAAATACCATTCAGGTGGTACATATATGCCAAGAATAGTGTGTTGTATTTTTTCCCTTCCCCCATCATGTAGATTGCAATAGCACGCACCTACACGATATGTTAATGTGTGTTTGGTTGTTCAGGGCTGTGTGCAGGGCAAATAAATGTATCTTGAAAATGGAGCTGGCAGTGGAATATCATTCTCCCAGTGTAATTATCTCCCGTGTTTAGTGGGCCCGGTGTATTGCTGAGTACATTTTTGTTAGCTATTATGTAAATGACTTTCAAAGCCCACCACATTGTAATAATGAGGACTTTGGAAAGGATCTTACAGACATGAAGTTTTTTTTTTTTTTTTCCCTGTTTTAAAGAGAGATGTATGTTTCTCCTAATTAATCCATCATTTTGCAGACATGTTTCTGTTCAGCAATCAAGGAAAATGAAACAAACAAACAAAAAAAAAAAAGAAAGAAGGAGGGAAAATACAGCACAAGAACACCCACTCATTTACAATAACTACTTTTTTTCCAACTGATACATAAAATCTCTCATGTGTTATTGCTGCCTTATCACTTCTTGGCATTTTTATTGCTGTTCTATTTTCAGTTTGAGGGAATCTTGCTGCATACTGTATATCTGTCTCAGATTCATTAATTTTCACAGAAAACTCAATTTGCATCAAAATACTTGGCTGTTTGGATGTTACTTTACATATCTTGGGGCCTCACATCTTGCATGAGAACTTTGCCTTCAAGTTATTTACCAGAGGGGAAAAAAGTAATGCCACTGAAATTGGTCAAATTTGAATACTGCAAAAGGCAGTAGAATTTTGTTCTTGGTTTCTCCTATCGTTATTGAACAAGCCATGTCATTAGTTTGCTTTGATTTAGGTTTGATTTTTTCTAATATTTTATAAGAACCATAAATGAACGTAGATTAAGTTCAGTACTGACCAATTTTTCATTATACGTGCTACTATTTTAAAAGTTTTAAACATTTACAGATCATGCAAGAAGAATTTTTTTACGATATTTTTATACAAGTAGAAATATTCATGTGGATACTATTAATGAATCTTATGACGGAAGCTGTAAAAATTTGAGGAACTGGATTCCTTTCTTATTGTACAGTCACACTGACATAAATTTAAATGCCTTTAGTGAAGGGAGAGTAAATGTTTCTCTTTTGTTAGTTTTGATTTGGAGGTTTGGGGAGAGGTAGGAAGTTGAGATAACAGAGAGAAACTGGGTCACTTTATCTGGTGTTAACAAGAAGAATCTTAGAATCATAGAATGGCCTGGGTTGGAAGTAAACCTAAATATCCCCTGGTTTCAACTCCCCTTCTGTGAAGTTCAGGTCCTTTTGAATGGAACTTTCCACTGTGAAAAATAGTTTATCAGTGAAAGGAAAAATAATCTCCAACAGATAAATAATTTTTTTGTCCACAAAGAATATGAAAATGAGGCAGAAGCTCCTGAATGTCCTTTTGCATGTGGGCATCTATGTTGATGAAATTTTCACGTATGTGAACTTCAGCATGCTCAGTTGGCACTGTCAAATGTCTGGAGTGTCTGGAAAACATGAAAATATATTTGAAATACAAGCTGCAATGAGAACATGGAAACTTATCATTTACATAATAAAGCTAGAAAAATGTAATGGCCAAATGCAAAAATGTTATAGTATTAGCTGCAAATAAAGAGTTATGTGAGTCAACTGCAAAAAAAATGGTCCTGGTTCCTCTATTTTGATGCATTGACTTTCTGATTGTTCTCTTTCTTGTGCCCCTTCACATTCTTCCACTTTTTTTGTTGTTTTGTATGTTTATGTGTTTGTTTTTAATATTCCTTTTACTTTGTAGTTTCTAGTTTTTGTGTGTAAAAAAATAAAGCTTTGTAAACATTGAGAACTATTCACTGGTCTTTGCTAATACCCTTTTCTTAAGGAATACTTAAATAAACAACTGGACACTGCATGAATCAAGAACTTTGAATACTAAGTTAAAAGGATTGCCTCCACTTTGCCTCCACTTTTCTTTGTCTCGAAACTTGACATATGAGATGAAAAATGACCAGGAAATTTTTTTTGTATTTTGGTAAGGTTGTGATCCCTAATCTACCCTTCTGGAGTAAGGACAGACACTTTTGAGTAAAAGTTCTTGAGTAATAGGCCAAAGCAGTATGTTTTTTTGTATTCCCTCATACTTACATAGCACATGTTAAACAAAACTGCTGTGGTGTTTGCCGAGTGGCCAGCTCAGGGGCCGAGCACTGGACAGTGGTGTCACCTGCAGCCACGGCAGGGGGAAGGTGCAGAGGGAGGGCAGGAGGCTGGGAGAGGTCTGGGCAAGGCTCAGCCAGCAGTGGGGAAGGGGCATGGAGAGATGAAGTAACGAGGGACAGTTCCTGGGGAAACAGGAATGAGTTTATTGGGGCCTGGGGAGGAGGGACCAGGAAGAGCGAGAAGCAGCCTCTGACAGGGAGTTTTGTACCCCACTGCTCAGGGTGGAGCAAAAATAAACCAACCAACAGCACCACAGACAAGGGGTGGGACAGAGGCAGGGGTACACACAACCACTGGGGAGAGAGGTAGGCGGGGAGGATGAGCTTGGCCAATGACAGAACCAAGGGAGGGCACAGCGGCAGCCATTGCAGACGCCCAGGGCGCCACGTCTTTCCCGCCTTGGGCAAAGAACTTTCCCATCAGGCAGCCCCGGGGTGTCCTTGTTAGGGCAGGCAGCCATCCTGGGGTTCCTGGGCTCAGTGAGAACCAAACCAATGCACCTCTTGTCCAATGGGGTCCAGGACACCCTGGCTAGGGCTATGGCTCACTGCAACACAAAACAACCTGTCAGCTGTTTTCTAACCTTCTTAGTAACTAAGCAGGTGTAAAAACTTATGACATTTTACAAAAAAATAGTCTTTTTCTGTCTCTAACACATACTACAATTAATATGCATGCGTGCCTTCCAGATAGTACCAGATTTTGGTGAGAACGTACTGAAGGAAAATCTGTTTCTGTTCTTTATGTAAAAAACACATGGATGGATTACATGGGCAGAAAGATAGAATGTTATTTCATAATAGGCTTTATTTTTTCTTTTATTAATATTTTCTTAAATTAATTTTTAATGTTTCATTTCAATAGTGTTATGCTTAATGTTATTTCAATTAGTTTGGAGGGAGGCTTTTTGTGTTTTATGTGACACAGCTTGAAGTGCTTGGACAGAATCATGGAAATGGAATAAATCTGTTGACGTCAATCTATTTGTGCAATCTACACAGCGGTGTTGAAAATTAATCAATACAAAACATGTTTTACATATTTCAATATGAATTTCCTCCTGTCACTCTGCAGTGGTTATTCACCATAAAAATGTATATTTTCAACAAGAAAGAAATTATGAACTTTAAAGACTGGAATCTTATTCTGAAATCTGTGTTCAAGAAAAATCACTTTATCTTGCCTTACAAATGACCTAGAGAGGCCTCCTACTGAAAAGTGATGGTTTTCATTCTCTATCTTCAGTCAAATTTTAGCATCCTTCCTGAGGGAGCCAGCTGTCACTTGGTTAAGGGTTTGGAAATCTAGGCACAAGCCTACTTTTGTTTCATCAAGACAATTCAGATAATGTGGGCACATCCAAATAGCTATTAGAGAGAGTGTTAGCTTCCACTTGGTCATTAGGCTGGGATTCATCTGACTAAATGTAGACACCAATGAGGTAGCCACATATTTTTTATCTTGTCACCTCAGCCAATGAGGGAAACAAGGTCATGATTCATCTTGTCCTTAAGAAAACGCTCAGAATACATTAGATGAATTACTATTCCTCTCCCTAGACAATAACAAAGAATACCTGAAATGCTCAGAGGTAGATGTCCGGTGTAGATAAATAAAAGTAAAGATGATGAATCACAAAATAAATATTTGGGTCTTTTTTCCATAAATTTTGAGTGTTTTCTATTTGATTTCTCAAGACTATTTCAGACTAGCTGATTAAATACTCCTCAAGCTTGTCCTAGTCTGACTTTTGAGTCAAAGACAAGAGAGGAAACTCAGAAGGGTCACTCACCTGAATCTGTGTGAGGCACCTGACTTTCTCTGTTGATTATTTAATTTCTTTTTCTTTTTATATTTTATAACCCATAGAGATTTTATATTTTATAACCCATAGAGGTTTTTCTGCCTAAAAGATGTTTCAAAATTTAACCTCTGTCCCTATTCTTGTGTCACAGAAGGCTGCCATCACGGTAATCCCAAACCTTTGTTTGATGTCTCTTGAAAGCTTGGACCTTCAAAGAATTTTTAGGAATTTATTTAGACATATCCCTGAAAACCTTAGGACATTACATTACCCTTATCTAATACATGCCCAGAACATTTTGTTTAAATAATCTACAAGAACCTTTGGAGGTCACATCCTTGATCTTCACTTTCTTGGAAGGCCAATTCTTTGCATTCAAGATCTGTGTCTTCTAATCACTTTGCAAACACTAGTCATGTGATATATACTGAGGTGACATCACTGTATCAAATGTACATTAGTCACTTTTTATTCCTGTCAAAGGGTCAGCTAATTAAGTCAAGGCTTTTAGGTTCCACAAAAGCAACAAGAAAGCAGTGTTGTTTTTGTGCAACATAGTGTATCGCCAGCACTGTGCCTTCACAGCAATGTCAGAAAGATCTCCAAAGCTATTTCAGAACAGACCAACTGCCTGCACAGTTTATTTCTCCTTATTTAGCAATAACAAATGAAAAGGTTCCACAGGAAAAATGAGTTTACACAAATGAGCAGAGAAAGAACCTGGGGAATATCTGTGAGACTGTCTATACCAGAAAAAAAAAAGCAAGAAAACAAAGAAAAAACTAAAACAAAACAGAAAAATGTCTTCCCACATGTGTAGTGTGATCATTATCAACAGTGAAAAGTTTATGAAAGTAATTTTGAAAAGCAGGTTCACGAAATTAAGTTTGTAGAACTATTTTTTTCAAAGACAAGTGAAAGGAGAAAGACTGTGAGTCAATACTGGTCACATCAAACTTGTAAATGACGAGAGGGTCTATTACCGCTTCTATTACTGTGCATCTTCCTGCCAACTCAGTCACAAATTTCACATTACTACTCTCTCTTTCTACTTCCCATCTGCCTTTTCCCACTTTATATACACATTCTTTGTTCAACTCTCTCCAGCCAGGATGTCTGTGACACTCCAGGAAGACATTTTTATGACTGATATGTACAGTAAATATGCTAACTTCAAAAAACGTGCTGTAAAAGGTCTACCCCACCTGACTTCATGTTATCCCCAATGTCCCATCATTGTGAAAAATAGATACCTTAAAAGCAGGACAGCAACAAATTTCACAGTGATGGTCTTGTGCTTCATTTTAACATTTACAGCAGCCTTGGGATCTAACTAGAGAACCCAGGTGCTGGAAGGTCAAGCTATGTGCTGGCACTAAAGTGGGCAGGCAAGATCATAAGCATTATGCTGAATTTCATCTTTACTAAAGTGTATTAATTACCATAGACATGAAGTAGTTTAAGACAATGTCTCTAAATCTGTTAATTCCAGCATCATCTGCTCTAAAATAGAGTCACAGATTCTGGGGCTATTTAAGGACTCAAATTGCGTCATTTCATAACAAATTATTTTATTTCTGACTTATCCTTTCTGCTAAACTACCATGATTCTGATTATTTCTCAAAACATGATGAATAGTAGTGAAGAAGAAAGAGTTGCACTATTTATCCTTATCAAGTGGGCCTTTTATTTCACAGAATCCCAGAATCACTTAGGCTGGAAAAGACCTCTAAGGTCATCAAGCCTGAGTTTTCACTGATCACCACCTTGCCAACCAGACCATGGCACTGAGTGCCGTATCTGGTCATTTCTTGAGCACCTCCAAGAGGGTGACTCCACCAGCTCTCTGCACAGTCTATTCCAACTTTTCACAACCCTTTCCATGAAGAATTTACTCTTCATGTTTGGTCTGAACCTCTCCCAACACAGCTTGTTGCTATGTCCTCTAGCCCTGTCACTGGTTGCCTGGGAGAAGAGACCCACCTCCAGCTTGCTACAGCAATTTTCATATATTGTCACAGAATCACAGATTCAGTAAGACGCCAAGTCTTCAAGCCCAAGTTCCCTGCTCAAGCAGTGTACCCCCAACCATATTACTCTGGATTGTGCCCAAACAGATTTTTAACATCTCCAGGGCGCAAGAATTCTCAACTTCCTTGGACAGCCTATTCCAGTGTTCAGTCACTCTCACAGCAGAGTTCTTCATATTCAGCTGTAACTTCCTGTGTGCCTGTTTCTTCCCATTGCCTCATGTCCTATTTCTTGTCACTACCAAGAAGAGCCTGGCTCTGTCCTATTGACACCCTCCCTTGTACCCACTGATAAAATAAAATAAGAACCAACCAAATAAATAACCCACAAAAGAAACCCCAATTGCAGCCAAAATAGGTCTTTCCCAAATCCAATTATGAGAAAAAAGTTGTTACTAAACGCTGTTCCAAATAGGAACTGCTTCTTGTCATGAGCAGATATTCTTGGTTTTGTTTGAGGTTTTTCAGGGTTTTTTTGTTGTTGTTTGTTTGTTTTTGGGGGCTTGGTTTTTTGTTTTTTTTTTTTTTTTTTTGCTTGTTTTGTTGGGTTTTTTGGGGTGTTGTTGGGTTTTTTGGCTATTTTTTTGTTTTTTTCTTATATCCTGAAAGAGAAATCTGTGATTTCATTAAAATTTTTAGTCTGATAGTATATTACACAAAATAGAGGAATGAAGAAAATAAACCATTTTTTTCAGCAATTTAATAGCATATTTTCATTCTGGAACATGGATATCACAAGACAAGAGCTGACATTTTGTACACAACATGGTGTTTTCTTACACATCAGAAAACAACCTACGTGAGACTCTGGCAACCTGTGTTATTTAAAGGAGTAATACTGACTAGGAGCTAGAATCTGTGGCGATCTTTTAATGACAATCTATATTTTATGTGAGACAAGACAACTCTTGTTTTCTTAAAATAAAAATTTATTAAAAGCTAGAAAAATAACAAAAATAGTTAAAAACTAAAATTGGGATCCAATGGTTCAGTCTAAAGGCCCCCAGGAACACAGGCAATCCAGAGATCTTTTGGCCCTTTCAGGCTCTGGACCATCAGAAAGGAACACTGGCAGTGCTGAGGTGACTTTAGTTAATCTAAAGTCAATTATTTATGATTGGCATCCAGTGGAAGCTGGGCTGTACTCAGCACTGAGCTCTGGATGGTTAATTCCAATCAGCTGAGCCCCCTCCTGGCTCTGTGCACCTGATTTTATCGTGCCTGAGCTCCACCCCATTCCTCCCACAGGCCACCCACATGGTCCAAGGTGATAGGTGGGGTGTAAAGGTGAGATAATCTCAGCCCACCAATGGCTCGCTGTTGTCCAGAGGGTGATGGTACTTTTTCCAAAGGCGGGAAAGTTCCTTCATTGAAATTCAGGTTGCCATGGAGCTGAGTTGTAGGGTAACTGTCAGGAGCTAAAAATAGTCTGGGGCAGTTACGAACCTGGATTTCTAAATCCATTCCAAGGTTGGGTTGGATGTTTAAAATAATTTGTAAAAGCATAAAACATACTTGCAAAAATACAAAACAATCATTTAAACATTCTTAGAACAGTTAACAATGGTGTAAAAATATGAAACTTGTGATAGAACTTATAGAACATCATTTGTATTTAAACTGGGAACTAACAACTTGGAAAATCCATTGGAAAAGGGATTTTGAACTGGGAACTGCATAATCCTTTAATAAAAACTTGGGTAATAGGTATCTGGGCTGATGGGTCATTAAAAGGAGTACAAAACTTTATTACCCGGGGTAATTAACTGGGAATTAATTAAAACACTTAGCAACACTTGATATGCAAAGACCAACCTTCAAATTTCATATATGACATTTTATTACTTATTTTCTCTTATTTTATAATTTCCAATGAGGAGTTTCAGTTTCCACAAATAAGTGTGCTTCTGTGAAGACATTGAGCATGCCGCTAGGGACGACTGAGGTAAGCATTCTTCAGATTATCAACTAGCTTGTCTGGCTCTGAGTTTTTCAATATACCTCTGCAAAATCTGTAAGGAAAAGACTCCAAATCTGTTTCTTGGCCCTTTGAACAGTGGTGGTAAAATCAAATGAGTAGAAAATGGTGTGGCTTTTGCATATCTTCACTTTTTTTTCTATTGAAATTACATTATTATATCAATGATTGACAAACTTGGTTTCCAGTCAGCAAGGAGCACTGTTAAATATAAGGAGCCTGCCTCAGAATGCAGGCACTGTGAATTTTCTTGATTTTATGGGAATTATTTCTGGACAGAATATGACTGAAATCAATGAGGTTCTACTGAGGTTAAAATCATTCACTCATGGGAAGTTCCTCAGAAGAATATAGCCTGACACAAATAACTACCATTGAAGGAAACAAAATATGAGAAATCAGATGAGAAAACAGTTAATGGAAAATAATGCTGTAGTGTGGGGAATCCTTACAACAATATATAAGATAGCGATGGACTTGGAAGGAAAGATGAAGCGATATTTCTGTAGATGTTGAGAGATGATTTATTCCTCCAGCTGCATGGCTGGAGTTCCCAGGCAGACCCAGTCATGGGACCCTGCTCTCCCTTTCTGGGCCCCAGGCACACACACCACCCAATCAGGAACAGGTGTGGGGCACAGGTGACATGGGGACAGGGACAGAGGGAGACCCATACCCTGCAGGGTCCCTCCCCCGGGGATTTCAGGGGAAGGCACCTCCACACAATAATTGGTATACAGTGGTGAAGGTTTTATACTCTGTATAAGACCAATTAATGTAAAAGATGTTTTATTTTAAATAAAAAAAGAAAAACAAAAAAAAAAAAAAAAAAAAGAAAAAAAAAAACCAAAACCTGCAGCAAAACAAGACAATAAAACAAGACAATAAAACCAAGAAGATGTTCTTAATTACTTGTATGTATATGTGTTCCTGGTTTGGGGAACACTAAGTGATTTCTTCAGGCAACTCTTGGGATTTCTGATAAAGAGTGCTGTATGAAATCAAAATATCATTAGAGAGACAACTAGTTTATGCTGATAGGTAATCTTTTCCATCAGGGACTGGATTTCACAGCAAGGAATTTCTTCATTGAGGACAATTCTGGCTCATTCTTTGCCAAACTGTTCCAATGCCAGAACTCTTTCTGAGCCTAGAAACTAATTCTATCTCTAGAAAAGAAGCCTTCAGAAACCAATCAGAAACTAATTGGTATCCATATGGAAATGTCTTTAGGAGTTATCTATATGTAATTCAAAAACAATTGATGCTGTGGGACAAGATAGATATATATACAGATATATATATATATAAATATATATATACACACACACACGTATATATAAAGAAAACACTAATAAATAAAGTTACTAATGGTTTCCACAAAAAAAGCTAGCCAACTGATATTTTCAGTGATTTCCTATTCTGTAAAAAACTCCATTCTTTGTCAAGTGTTTTACTGCATTTAATCAGTGTATATGCTGTATTAACCCCATTTTCTCTGCTGTGGTTTTCTAAGAGATATCCCTCTCTTCTTGAATATGTAGAAAAATTAGACTAGTTTAATTTGCTTGTGTACCTTTCTTTGTCTACACTTTATTGACTGTTGTAATCTCTGTGCTGCAATGCTTGTTCCTCAAAATGTCTCCATGGCTTTGATTTTTTTCTCTATTTTTTTACCCTAAGATTTTTCTTCAATTTTTTACGCTAAGATTTTTCTTAAATTTTTACCCTAAGACTTTTCTTCTTTCTTCCTTAGCTCATTTGGTTAGACCTTGGTGCTAATAACATGAAGAGAATGTGTTCAATCCCCATATGGGCCATTCACTTAAGAGCTGTACTCTATGATCCTTCTGGGTCTCTTCCCACTCAGACTATCCTGCATTCCTTTGTGATTCCTTCTTTTTTCACTTTTTTTTCCTCCTTTTCATTGTATTGCCTTTACTGCTTTCACAGTGAAAAGTTGAAATCTGTACCGGGAACTAAATAATTCCATTATGGATTTCCTTCTTGGGAGAGGCAAGGAGGTAGAAATAAGGTTTCTTATTTTGAACATTTCAGGAGCTCTAAAAACTACTTTTGAGAGGGTGGTGGGGGCAGGGAAAGGAAGGATGATAATTTTTTGTTACTTATTCCCCCTGTAGAGACCCAAATGCCAATCGACTCTTCTCACAGCACCACCTACTGTGGTGGTCTAGCTGCAGGCTAGTGTGGGGAAAGATTAAGCTTTTTCATCTGTAGTGTTACAGTTCCTGGGAGGCTCCTGCACTGCTGTTTCGGTAAAGAGATTTATAGAAGCACTTGATGAATTTTAGTCATTTTTTTATCAGTCTGTAACCATAGAAATGTGTGTGTGGAGACCACTGCCATCTTAGGCACTGCTGCAATTTCTACAAATCATCTTGCTTGTCTGCCTTATACCTTGTTTTATATCAAACTTTTCATTAGGAAGGAATAAGACAGCTTATATACAGAAATAGTACCCTAGTGCATCTTTATGCTGGTCATGCAGTGCAGAACATCACAAGAATGAGCTGGAGGAACAAGGCAGGGACTTTGTAGCAGAAGGGGATCACCTGACTGTGTAAGGCTGACACAGATGAGAGTACAAAGTCCTTTGCATTCTCCTTCAGACACATAGAAACTTCAGGAAGAAAGAAGTCTAAGGGAACTAATAGTGGATATTTTATTGTCCTCAAGATGCTATTTATGCCTATTGTCCCTGAGATAGTTTCTGGCCAAAAATGTCTCCCCCAGCCAATTCAAGGTTGCTAAGAATGAATGTTCTGGGATGAATGTCTTCAGAGACAGTAAATGAATCACAGGTCTACCACCTGCTATCAGTGCAAAAGTTAATATGTAGATATCACTCTAGGGTCTTGTCCTGTGGCTCTTGGGATGTGAGATCAAAAGGATAACCAGTGGTTTCTGTTTAATTAAACAAGGTGACAGAACTGAGTATTCAGTAGCTGCCTCTCAGAATAGCAATGGTCATCTTCAGTATCACAGAATCACTAAAAACATGAATGGGTCGGGTTGGAAAAGACCACACTGGAGGTCATCTTGTCCCAACTCACTGCTCAAGCAGGGTACCCCAGAGCATCCAGCACAGGAATGTGTCCAGAAGCTTCTAGAATATCACAGATATTCCAGAAATGATGGGTGATCTCTGCACTCTCTCTGGGCAATCTGTTCAGGGCTCGGTCAGTGCCCAGGGCAGAAGTTCTGCCCCATGTGCAGGTGGGACTTGCTGGGATCAGTTCCTGCCCGTTCCTCTGGTGCCATTGCTGGGCCCCTGGAGCAGAGCCTGGGCCCTGCTCGGGCCAGACAGGGACACACAGGGATGGGGTTTCCTCTCATCTGTGTCTCCTCTGGAGACAGAACAGCCCCAGCTCCCTTAGCCTTTCCTCATACGAGAGATGGTCCAAGTCCTTAATCAATTTTGTCACCAATTATTGTACCTACTCCAGGAATTCTTGTACTAAGGAGCCTAGAAGGGAGTGTTTATGTTCTTGTGTGCTGAATTAAGTTTTCCTGGAAATCACCGGCATGTTCATGTGTGGTTGAAATTATAATTTCCCTTCCTTGTCTTTTCTTCCATCCTTGTCTTTCCTTCCATCCTGTTTAAGCTATTTTTTTTTTTTTTTTGCTGTTGTTTTGGAGATTTTTTGTTTTGGTTAGGTTTGGTGGGGTTTTTTTTACCCCTAGATTTCTAGAGCTCTGGGATTTAGACAGTTAAGTGATTCTGAATTTCTTGTGTTTATATACAGCTTACACAGTTACCGGTAGGTACAGCTATTATACATCCCAGACACTTCTTGAAATGTGAAGCTTGGGTGAAGAGTTAATATAATTACATTTAATGGCATAAAGCCTTCCCATGTCAAATTAAAAGTCTTTTTACTATATTTTCCCCATTTCTTGGTTACTCCTTTAAATTTTCTTTGGTGCTCTGAAAAACTTCCTCACTGTTGCTTTGACTACTGAAAAACAGAGCCATCTGTAATGTCCATTGCTTCACGTGTAACTCCACGGAGTTGACAGTGTTCTCTTGATTTTCCTGAGTAGGAAAGGAGAATGGGCCATTACTCAAGACATAGCCAGGTTATGTTTAAGCCAAATGATACTGTCACCAGTAGGTTTGTACACATCATCTTTCCCCTGCAGCACCACAGTTTTCTCTCACAATTTGGTATCAGTAGATACCTGCACCAATCAGTTCCACCTGTTAAAGCAGAAAAGACACCCCTATTCAAAGACTGAGGCATCTGTTTCAAAAGTCTCTGCACTATAACGTAGCATAATTCAAAATTGAAGAAACTCTTCCTACAGGATTACATCCATTTGCAATCTGACATTATTCAGACAGGATTGCTATATTATGAAGAGCATAATTACAAAATGCTATCCCTGTAGTACTGTGCTTTTGTGTGTATGCAGATTATTAAAAATGACTAATCTTAAAATCATTGCACATACAGTGCAGTCAACAGCGAAGAGAGTCTCAGCTTTTGTGCTTTGGTATAACAACATTACAGTTCGTGGAGTTGAGGTCTTGGCCTTATTTCTGCTCCATTATTGTGCTGTTGTATACAAAGGATGAAGCCTGTTTCTCCATTACATCCTGCAACACTTGAGTAATTCTTCAGAAATAGAAGACAACTCCTGGTTTCACATTGTTTTTCCTGACTCAGCATTTGAATATCATTAGAGTGACATTTTTTTTTTTTTTTTTTTTTTTTTTTTAATTCTGCAGAAATTCTCCAGCCACAGATACAGGAAGTGAAATATGAGTCAGAATACCGATGATTCAAACCTCTCAGCAAGTCACAAATGCCCTACCACATTCATATCACTTTCTTATGAAACTGTTTCCTTTTACTGCAGACTGAAACAAAAGTAGGTATCTAAAATACAGGTCTTCGTAGCTTCACAAACCTAAATTCTTAGACTAATTAAAGTTGGAAAAGACCTCTAAGATCAGAATCCAACTGTTAATCAGTGTAACAAATGTGTTCACTACTAAACCACATTCTCAATGCCATCTTCACACACATTTTGAACAATTCCAGGATAGTGATTCCACCACTTCCTTATGCAGCCTCTTTCTATGTCTGACCACCCTTCTAGTGAAATACTTTTTCCAAATATCTAATCTAAACCTCCACTGGTGCAACTTGAGTCTGTTTCCTCTTGTTCTGTCACTTGTTACCTTGAAGAGGAAGTACCCACCTGGCTACAACTTCCTTCCAGGGACTTGTAAAGAGAGATCGGTTTCCCTCCCAGCCTCCTTTATTCCAGAACAAACACCCTCAGCTCTCTCAAGTGGTCTGATGTGTGCTGCAGACTTCCCAGTCTGGGGTGGTACAGACGCACCAATGATACAAATGTACTAAAAAATTAGAACAGGTGACACATCCTTTCAACAAGTATGGATTTCTCGACTCTGAGATGACTATCTGGTGTAATGATACTGTTCTCATTGGAACCAGCAAAGGTGGGAATCATCTTGCATCAGCATGGAAACATGGAGCCAGTGATCCACTGCCCTAACACCATCAACCACCACAGGCTGAGCTGAGCAGTGACTTAACCACCCTGCAGAAACACAGCTATAATCACCAATACAGCAGGGTCCTAACGATACATAGAATAAAAATGCATAGAATAAATCCATGCTATGAAGAAAAAGAAACATTTCCCCAGCTGGTACAAGTGAAGAAAGGAGTGAGTCTGTACTCCTTATGATTATTCACTATATTTTTGAAGGACAGTTTCATCTGATGACAGAATTAGGGCAGGTGAGTGTGATTTAATTTTTAGAAATGAATTTTACTTAGGGAAATATTTTCTACCCAATTCTGAAATATAAGTTTAATATTGTTGGTAATTATAACTGCCTCATATCTCTTATGAGCTGAGATTAATATGACAACCTGATATTCACTTATTATTTGAGTTTGCACTGAAGTGGCCTTGTCTGTCAAGTGTGAGAATGCTCTTTTCAAATTTAAAATTATTTTAGTAAATCCTCAAGAAGAACTTTATAGACAAAATTTATTTATTTATTTGTTTGTTTGATTGTTTGTTTGTTTGTTTATTTATATTTTTTCTATTTTCTGAGACAGTAGGCACAGTGTGGGATTTATCTCTCTAGCACTCAGCATCATAAATTCAACCTGCCATCAGTTAAACTAAATGAATTGCACTGTTTATAAACGTTGAATCCTATTCTTTTGTGCATGATCTCCAACCACAAGTGGTTCATTACAGTAAAGGCAATTGATAACCTTTTTCTGTATCACACACAAATTGAGAAAGTGCTGTACAAACTCAACATATAGGTGTGAAGGTTGCACAGGGCTTATGCCTTTGCCCAGCACTGAAAGCAACCACAACCTCAAATAAAACTGCAGCTTGCAACCCATTTGAAATGTTATTCAGTTAAGCTCTATTTATTGCCATCAAAAATAGCACACACAGGGACAGACAAAACAGTCCCGTTTCACAAAGCACAACCGGGATCAGCTGACTGGAACTCACACTTATGTTCATCAAAGGGCCGTATTCTCATTTTGTGCTCCTTGTTCCTATTTAGAGTTAATGGTAAATGTCTTTTCCTTATCAACTGTCAAATTGTCAGAACACACTTTGTATGTTCGAGGCTGGAGGATTCAGGGGGTGTCAGAGGAAGGGGGAGGACCATCTGCTTTGTTGACAGAAGTTTACTCCCAATATTTTATACTGAGTAATTATTCAAGGTCCCTTGTATTTTGTGTCTCCCAGAGAGGAGGCATTAAAAATGCCCACTATTAAACGCTTTTCACAGAAAGCAGGATTTTATGACCCTGTAACTGCAGGATCAGTGGTTTTACACTCTTTAGCCTCTGCAATAATGTGTGCCTGGTTCCCCCATGCAGGCCATGCTGTGGTTAGTGTTGATTCAGTAAACAACATTTTGTTTCATCTCCACGGATATTAGGTCTATAGAGGACAGATTGCATTTGCTGATAGTGCCTCATGGTCTTAAAGCACACTTGACTAATTCTAGCTATCATTTGTTGTTTGTGGTATTTTAAACAAGGGCAGAAATTTTTAAAGAGAGATAAAGTAGAAGAAAGAAGAGCAAAGAAGAGACGTGAATTGAAGCAAAGACAAGAGAACATTTCAATGGCATCAAAAAATTAAATGAGGGAAAAAACCTGCCCCAAGCCCTGCTTGAGCGATTGCATAAGGGCAACATTAGAGGAAAAAACCCACTCAGGGGGATACCTAAAACATAAATGCTTTTAGCTTCTATTAAGGGAATGCGTAAATTTTTTATTTCTTATCCATTTTTCACTGTTTATATTTAGATGTCATGTTCATTAAGGCATCTGAACACATTGTTTTCCATCTTTTGGACTAGCACATGGTGCATGAAATCTTATCACATCCTTTGATTGACTAACCTTATTAAGAAGTTTACACAAAAGATACAGGTGAGAGGCAAATTCACCTGAAATTACACAGCTGCCGGTGAGAACAAAGGACTGGACTCAGTAAGAAGGTACTGACTGCAAGGATCTCTTTCAGGGCTCTGTTCCTGTTTTCTTTGATTATTCCATGCAGGTGGGATCGCCATGAAAAAAAAAACACAAAACTGATGTCACATTTGGATCTTAACCTTGTTGCCTACCTAAGTGTAATGATGGCACTGAGGAAGATGAGATATCGGTCCCTTCCCAGTTCTGACAAGGAAGGCAGACAGTGGCTGAAGAGAAAAAGTCATGAGCCTATCCTGATCACCAAAGGGACAATCCCACAGCATGCCAACTTTATTCCCAGTAGTTCATTAGCCTATATCAGTTCTCAAAGAACACAGTAAGGTTCTCTTTGTGGTACAATCAACATTTCCAGCTCAGGGAAGTGAAGCATTTCCCATATAATTTATATTGAAAGATTAACTTAATGTAGGGCAACAGCTCATTTCTGAATAAACAGTGACAAAGGTAGATCTTCCCTCTTCCTGTTACTTACTTGCTTGCAGAAGAATTACTTAGGGAGGAATGTCAGTACCCAGCAACAAGACTCAGACTTCAGCCTTTGAGTAAAAGACTTAAATCTTAATATACCCTTTTTTCATTCCTGAGATGTGTGCTATGCACATGTGCCCTGTCCTAGACCCATCTGCCCCAGACTGGGATTCACAAGCTATTACTCAGAAACTTCAATATTTCACCATTGCTAGGGTCCTCTCGAAAAAGTATCCACTAAAGTTGCATTCCTGTTGCTTCCTAACCAGGCTTTGTTGTTGCTGTTGATATTGGAGTGTTTTTGTTTGATGGAGTTTTATTAACAGAGCAGGATGCTCTAGTCAGCTTCTAATTCAAAAATTCCATTTTTGGTGGCCATATCTTCATTTATAAAATTATATCTTCCCTGCTGTCCTTGGTTTTCAGGTCTTTTTAGCAACATCCAGTGTTTGATCCTTGTAGAGAAAAAAAAAAACAAAACCAGAAAGGTCTGACTTCTGAGGTTGTACCATCTTCTTCTTTCAAGCTACCCTTATCTGGATAGAAGATCGTAGAACCATATGTTAAGGATGGGAAAGGTCCTTAAAATATTATCTAGTCCCAAGCTCCCTGTCTTGGGCCAGGACACCTCCCACCAGACCAGGTTGTTCAAGGCCTTATCCAGCCTGGTCTTGAAAACTTCCAGGGTTGAAGCATCCACAGTTTCCTTGGGGAATCAGTTCCAGTGTCTCACCACCTCCACAGTAAAGAGTTTCTTCCTAATATTCTAACCTAAATTTGCCCTCTTTCAGTTTGTACACAGTCCCCCTTCTCCTATCCACTACAGATGCAGAGTCCCTCTCTGGCTTCCCTGTAGCCCCTTCAGATACTGGAAGGTTCCTACAAGTTTTCCTCTCAACTTCCTCTTCTCCAGGATGAACAGCCCCAGCTTCCTCAGCCTGTCTTCATAGGGAACATGCTCCAGTCCTCCTACCAGTTTTGTGTCCTCTGGACTTGCTCTAGCAGTTCCATGCCCTTGCTATCTTGAGAGCACCAGAACTGCAGTCAGTGCTTCAGATGGGGTCTCACATGACCAGAGTAGATGGGGAGAATCCCCTCCTCTGATTGCTGCTCACACTCCTTCAGATGCAGCCCAAGGACATATTTGGCTTTCTGGGCTGTGAGTGCTCACTGGCAGTTCAAGCTGTTTTTCATCAGCCATCACCCACCAAGTTTGTCTCTGCAGGACTCTTCTCAATCACTTTCCCACCCAACCTGTAGGTGTGTCTGTGATTGCTGCAATCCAAGTGTAGGACCCAACACTGTGCTGTGTTGAATTTCATGTTGTTTACACGGTACCCTGCCTCTGGCAAGACCTCTTGTAAAGGTCCCTCTGGACCCATCCCCTCCCTCCAGTGTGTTGACCGCACCACAGAGCTAAGTGTTGTCAGTGAGCTTGCTGAGGGTGCCCTCAATCCCACTGTCCCTGCCACCAACAAAGATGTTGAACAATGTCAGCCCCATGACTGACCCCTGAGGGACACCACTCATGGCTGCTCTCCCACGGACAGTGAGCTGTTGACCCCAACTCTTTGCGTGGTTAACTCAGATTATCTAAGTTAATTATTCCAGCTCAGAGAAAGATCTGTACCTCTTTTGACAACAGACAGCTGTCCATTCAAACATATTCAGTGGTACACATGTTCATAAAAACCCATCAGAATTCACACACCCTTCTTGCACACATTATCTGCATTGTCGTAAGAAAGAAAGAAAATAAACAAAAAGAATGGAATGGAAACATCAGAAATATTGAATACCATGAATGTCTTTCCTATCCAAGTTACCCAAGCTCATTTTTAACCTAGAATAATCTTTGCTGGAAGTAATGTCTCTCAGTACACCTGTCTTTCTATCTATTTACATAAATATATACATAAAACCAGTCTCACTCACAAACTTCTTGTGACAGTAGTCTGCTATATTTTTTCCACACATCCTCACACACTCCCCTCCCCTCTTTACCCCTACCAAGTAACTCCTGCTGGGGAGATGCGCCAGCCAACTCCCTTGATGTGTCCTGCCCCAGAGATGGCAGCCAGATGGCCTGACATCTGCAGCAAGAAGAGCTGGCAGGTCGCCCTGAAATCTCCCACTCAAGGGAGCTGTTGTTATGTACTGAAGTCCTTATCCCTAGAAAGACTTCTTTGAATAAAATATATAATACATGATAAAATGAAATAAATCCTCAAGAAAAGGAAAGCAAATAGTATTTTGAGACTACTTACCACAGCCTCAGAAGCAACTTTTCCCCATGGGCAATATTTGCAGTGGAAGCCCACCAAGTCTGTCATCATTCAGTACTTAAACACAATATGTGCCATAACACACACCATGAATTGCAATTTTTGTAACACGCATTAGAGGAGGACATGGTATGTACAAATGGTAGAACAGAAGTGGATCAACCCAAAGAGGAACAATTACAACTTCTGCATGTTGTGTCACTTCTCATGATCATGATTTAAGTACATTGCACTGCTTCCAGAGTATGCATTTTGGGAACTGCATGGGAATTCAAACACTTTTCAAATGGAGGCTGGTGTGCACTCCATTATTATGAGGTTATGTAGAGAGACAGAGAGATTGACAGAGTTCTGAGAGAGTAAAAAACAGAGTGAAATAATGTTAGTAATATAAAGTACCTCTTAAAATAGTATTTTTTTTCCCCTAAAGCTATGAAAAATGTTATAGCTTCAAACGCCACCTGTGCAGGATTCAAAGTGCAGCGTTCCCAAGGGACAACTGGAATCACCCTGGCCCTCTTAGAACCATCTCTGTTGCTATCTCCATTGAGTTTCTGGGTGTTCATTCTTACATATAACACAGGCTCTGAGAATACTTCCTTTACTGGAAATGTAAAGGAAAAAAAAAAGAAATAACTAAAAGAAAGAGAATGGGAAAAGAAAAAAGGGTACCTGGCAAATTGCCTTTTTAAAGTAATCTAAGTTTGAGGAACAGTTAGAGGATTTGAACAATAAAATAACAAGAAAAATATAGAAAGTGAGATATTATAGAAGAAACAGCAATCAGCATATCTTAGTATCAATATGAATTTTCTACATATCTCATTCCTTTTGCAAGAGCTCTACATGTGTGTATAAACATAAAAAGATCAAATCTGAGCTCTGAAGAACTTCTTTATTTCAGATGCAAATCAAAATGCTATCTATGCATTAATTCTCAGCCTCGAATTCTCCAAAGGTGAAAACCAAGTTAAAGGTTAATTTTGTTGAAAGAGAGCAAGGTACCTATTGCTAAATTCAGAGATGAAAGGCAAGCAATACCTGAAAAAAAAAAAAAAAGCACCACCAACATAAATCACTCAAACCAATCCACAGGTCAAATATGTTACATGCATATTTGTCACCTTTTGTTGTCCAAAGCAATATCCACAAACTCGTTAGTGTTTTCCCAGATAGTCAGCCAGGCAATAGATTCTAGCTATTTTATACAGCTACTGGTAACATCTCTTGCCCAGAAGGCAGTGACAGACAGAGAGAGAGAGCAAAGAAATAACTTTCACAGTTTTTGTGTTTTCCCAGCTATCAATCAAATTCCCTCTGACATTGCTTCATTTATGGATTATTGCAAAAACACTGAAACAATGTGCAATGATAATGTTGTAAAGCTACAGAAATGAAATTGGTAGGAGTAACCCATTTCTCACTGTGTTCCCAAGCACCTCTCCACTCTGAATCCCCAGCATTGTTTAAGCTTCAGTTCTATATAAGAAAGCTAATCAAATGACACTCAGGAAAATTGACTTGGGTTTTCAATCTAGTTTCAGATCTCTATTGTACTTATTTCAAATAGCATTTGTTATTCTCTGCATATCCTTAGGAACATGCCCTGTCAAGAAATGCCATACAACTTCAAACCATGTTTTTTCCCACCTCTATAACTTTTTATGTATTCCCTTTTTACATTTTATTACAGCATAACATCTAAAAATGAAATAAAGATTATAGGCAATGCTTCAGGACTTGTAGTTCTGCAGCTTGTCCTGAATATCAAGTATTGTTGATAGGAACTTTCTTCTATACCACTATAAATTGCCCAAATCTCCCCACTCACCATCACTGTAATTATTTCTGTTTGGAAATGAAAGATTTGATCGGCAGACTGATTTTTTCTTTTCATTATATTTCCCACTCTCTTTCTTGTCTGTCTTTCCCCCATTCACCTGGACTATGCATTTTCTCCTGATAGTGGATTTAAAGATTAAATCTGTATTTATTTACCATAGTTATCTCTAAAAGTAAAAGAAAACAACAGATTGCAGGGGGAAAAAAGTAAAAGGAAACAGGGGAAAGTGTGAAGGTGGGAGGGAAGAAGGCATGGGGAGAGAAAATGCACAGAACAACCATCCTACCCACTAATTTGACATAGATTTTTTTTTTTTTTCCTCAAAGTACTAAAAAAGGAAATAAAACAGAGGTAGTTACTCCCTTTGCATCCAACACCTAGAGGTATTGGTAGGATAGGTGCTGAAATTTAAAATACACTTCCGACAACCCTTTATTGCCCAAATGTGTCAGAATCGGAACAATAGGTCAAATTTAGTGCCAGCAAAAGCCATGTTTCAGGAATAACTTCCAATTTAAATCCAAACAAATCAGAAAAGAAAAGTCAACACATCAGGAAAGAATAATCAGTGTCAAAGCATGAATTAGAGGTGCAGGCCAAAAGTACCTGAAAGGGGAAGAGTCAGGGGGGTTTGTGTAGGAGCTGGGTTCAGCTCCAAGGTCAACAACAGAATTGCAATAAATGGGAGTAATTTCTTTGTGTCAAAGAAAATGTCAGGGAGAAAAACTAGAGTTTGTTATTGTTTTATTTTCCTTTAGACTTTGGACTGAGACTCAACTGTTGTGCAGCCTCTGTTTCCAAGACTGCTATTGATTTTCCAGGAGACAGAGAAGTGCTGTTCTCCGCCAGGGCCTGGCTTTTCTCCTGAGCAGAGGGGAAGAATAATGGACCTTTTGTCCTCATTTCTTTACACAACATCTACCCTAACCAATGTGGGGTGGTGCAGTGGGTAGATCTGCATCACTAGGAGATTATACAAGTGAAAAGAATGTTGTGGCACTATCCAGAAAGGAAATTTAGAGCCTTAACAAAAATGTGAGGATGATAAGAAAACATTGTGCCAGTCTGCTAACTAGGATTACAAAAAAGCCTTTACTAAAGCATCATAATGATGGGTCTAACCTGCATCTGAGTATAGAATTTTTCCTTCTCTGGGAGATCTTCATAGGGGTTTCTGTTTCTCTGCACTGTTTGAAGGTGTCTCAAAGCTGAGAATAGTCTTGACAAGTACACCAAGAGGTTGCAAAATAATTATATTTTATTTATATGCCACTTGTTTCAACTAATTTGTTTAAAAATTCACGAAGAAGAAGTTTTTAAATTGAAAAGTGCCGAACACTTGTCAGATACTGACAAACTGGGGATTTGCTTATCCACAAGCAATATGAATTCTCTATTTTTGTGAGGTGTATGCGCATGCACACACACACACTCTCACAAAAAGATATTTAATATTGCCAAAACAAAGCCCCACTTCTTTGCTGCATTAATTGTTAAATTGCAGAGAATTCAAAAATCGAACACAATATTGGTAGAATATTAGAACAATTGCATAATCAATTTCTTTAGGTTATAACATATAAGTAAATAAATATAGATATATCTTTATATACTGTTAATTTATTGACAAAACATATTCATTTTAAAAGAATGAATAAAAACAGATAATTCAAGGATATCATACAGACACGTTAATTTTAAAGAAATGCACTTCTATTGAGGATTTATATATATAAATGTATATGACCTGGTTTTCATATATCTCCCTTTTGTTCTTTTTAAACACAGAGCAATATTTGCTTTCTTCCATTTTTCTGGTACACTTATCTCCAAGTTTTCAAAGAAAATCACTGAAACTGCTTCAAAGGTCTTCATGGATGCTGATGGGATATTCAACCAGCTTAAAAGCAGAATACATACCTGTAGGCATATAAGTACATGACACTTGTTTAAATGGCATATTAGGATAATCTTGTGAATTTTTTAAGCAAATTTGTTTAAATGAGTGGCATATACTTATATGAATGCAAATAATGCCCTGTAACTTTCACTATTTTAGCTTCCTTGTCCACCATCCAATAAAATAAATTTTGTTAGCTGCCTAAAAGCAGCTGCTTCCAATAGCAAATTAGTTAAAAACAAAGAAACAAAGAAACAAAGAAACAAAGAAACAAACAAAAATTAATAGGGTTTAATTGAACAAATTTTTCTGTGGCAGGATTGTCATGGCCATTTTTCTGCCCTTTTTCTTCATATTATCATATTTTATGAACTTGTGTTGTATGGTTGCTTTTTGTGCAATTTTTTTTTTTTTTTTTTTTTTTCTTTTTCAGCCTGCCTTTGTAATCTCATGCTATTATCTTTATAGACTTTATAGAGTGCAGTTTTATGGTCAACACATGCCAAGTCAGGACCATTGCAGTTGAACCAGATCAATCTGTTGATCTGAGGGAAGAGTAATCAGCTTTTCTCAGGGGCTGGTTTGGATCAGCTCGAAAGGCATCATGAGGAAAGCAAAAGGGAAGTTGCAAAGAATGAGGGAGCGTTTGTCATATTTTCATCCATAAGCACAAATAGAGATCAGCTGGCTTTGAAATTTCTTCCCAGTTCCATTTTCTTCCTTTCTGTATTTAAGATCAGTAGATGCGTATTGATGTAGGAAATCTTATCCCTTGCAACAGTTTCTATTCTTCTTCTATACCAGAATTACTTTTTCTTCTATTGTTTATTTAAAGAAATAAGCTTCCCTATTACTTTTCTTTCATAACATATCATTGTCTAATTCTCTGAATTTATTGAAATATTTCTTTCTGAAGTCTTATTTATGAATTCTTTTATTTTCTCTTCCTCCTTCTTAGCTATCATGAGCTTTATCTCTTTGTGGTGCCATTTGTCTTCTAGATTGTTAATCGGTTCCTCATTTTGGACGAGATGATTCAATTAAGAGCCTCTGCATAGAAATGAATTATTCTTAGCACGTCTGTGAGAAGGTGGTAGTTTCATTCCACCAGCAAAGGCTGTTTGTTACGAGTGTACATGAATGTCTATTATGGAAGTCAGAGGAGGCTGAAGTTTATCTCCCTGAAAATGTTTTTAATTTTGCTATGTGTGACTCAGCTAACCCACCAAGGCTCCTTTCATACTCAGGGGTGAGAAACAGACACTTTCAGATGAAAGCACCTGTTCAAGTGCAGTTCTTCCTTGAAGTACCTGTTTCTCTATTGGACTCTGAAGAGGTTGAGCCTGAATAACTCAGATGTCTAACTTTTGGAAATCTACAGTTAATGAAGTAAATCCTCTTACCAATGAATTGAAACATTTCAAAACCCTGGTGAAATTAGTTCTGAAATTGAAACCTAATTTTTAATCTCCTACAGGCTTTGGGCTTCAATCCATCACTAAATTTAAGAATCTGTATAAATATTCTTTTTAATCCTACTGCAAGAAAAATTTGGAATTAATATAAAGGAGCTGTATACGAAACAAACCAACTTGTTTCCTTAGTAACTTCTTGAAAGTGTGTTTCTTCAGATCAGCTGTAGTATGAAGCTGAGTTCCCTTGAACCTTTCTATAGCATGATGCTGAAATTATATCTGCCCAATGAATTTTGCTTTTAATTTACAAACAGCAGTTCTTGCTTCTTTTTTTTTTTTTTTTTTACACTCTCTGCTCATTTATTTTTGTTGCCTTCCTTCCTTTCTTGTTCTCTTAAGATGGACAAATAAAACAATAAAACTTAAGTTTCCTCCTCTCTCTCTGTCTCCTGATATTGCTACAGGGTTATGCACAGTTGTTAGAACATATAATTCACTTGGCCCTCCAACAGTACTCTTTGATGACCAGTAGAGTTTTGTGTTTTCAGGATAGCTGGAAAATACAAAGCCAGTGTCTATCATGCATATGCCTATCATGTATGAGGACTTAAGGGCAGACTCATCTTACTCAGGACACTGACAGATCTCAGTAGGTTGAAGTCAAATTGCAGCAGTTTATGCCTACTGAGAACCTCCATGACAGTCTTTTCATTGAGAAATGAGGCTGTGATTTAGGAACATTATTGATAACAATGTAATAATAAATTTTATCAATTTTATTGTTAGATCCAGAAGAAACATTGAATTGTGCCTATTAAACAGTTAGTACGGGAGTGGACTTCACGTGGAACTAAAAGATGCCATATAGCAATTAGGACTTCTGAGTCCCACTTCTCAAATCTGGGTTACTTCCATTAAAACAGGGAATTTCTTTTTCTGAGTTTACCTATCCGCAGCCTAGGCATAATGTTTTGTCTCTTGGCTCTTTCAAGGTTTAATTAATGAATGCATGTTTTACAGCTAGTTGAGAACCTCAGATAAAAGAGTCTATAGAAGTGCAAAGCATTATTATGTTGCAGGAAGACTGATTTTCTTTTCCATCAGAAAAAAACAAGACTTTCTGCGGACTTAATTGGGTTTTTTTTTTAAATTTATAAAGAGGATTAAGAAAACTGAGCCTATCTAAGTCTCCCTACTGGTAAATAAAAAGAAAAAGAAATAAAGACTAGAAGCAAAGAGAGGATTTATTATTAAAAAAAAATAAATATATCCAAAGGGTAATACACAAGTAACTGCTTATAAAATAAAGGGCCAGATTTTCTGAGCTATGAAGTGGTACATTAACAGAAATTTAAAAATAAATAAATTAATAAATTAATTTTAAAAAATACAAGGTTATGGAAAGGAAATATTGGAAAGAATCACTTTTTAATCAGTTATCCTTACTCACTTTGGTGATTCCCACAAATAGAAGAGAGTTTAAGAAGATCGGTGAAGACAGATCCACTCTCTCTGTGGTGTTAGTTACTTAATACTTCACATAGACATTAGGGAATCATTTTGTACTACCCAAAGGGAAAGAGCAGTTCTTTTATTTTGAGTCAGTTGGAGAACACTATAATGGTAATAAGCATCAGAAGATTAAAACCAAATCCCGTACAGATGGAAATCAGTAAAGCTCCATCTAGACTAGCTCCATTGTGCAGCCATGCCAATTGATGGCAGTTAAAACCTGGTCTCCAAATATTCACTGTAACTTTGTTCTTGATGTTAGGGTGGCCAAAAGGATAAGCTTTCTTCTGGGTTTTAAAGGACTCGGTGCCAATTTACTAATACTCCTCTCACTACAATTTTTCATCATGTTTTGTGTTTTCCTGGTACCAGTTGAAACCCACGACAACACATGCTGAAAGAAAGAAGCCATTATGAACCAGTGTGTTATGAACCCTAAAATATAGTTTTTCAGATTATATCCTGTGTTCACTTGGGGCATTTGGATTTTAAATTTCTAAATCTTGTGGGGTTTAGAAATGGTTGGGAAATTCAAAAGCTATTTTCGTGGTATTTTTTAAAAGTCAGAGTGACTTTATTCTCATTTGTTCAAAGTCAGATACATTTTTAGACTAGTTTCCTGAGAACAGGGAATATATATCACCTTTTGATGTATGCCTGTACACTTATGTACATCTTTTTCTGTGTTTTGCACCCAAATCTAAGAAAAATGTGAAGAATAATGTGATATTAATTTCTTCCCCAAACCATGAAAATTTATGGCTATTTAAAGACAAGAGAAATTGTTTATGCATAGAAAGTTTGATACAATTTTGCATCCTGACCAAACTCATCCTGCATTAGCTATCAGAAGATCCACACAGGAATTCATTCTTCATTCAGTCATTTTTACTGTTTTTTCTAAACCTGAGAAATTTAGCTTGAACAAAAAGCAAAACGTGAATATCTGATAGAATCAAATGATGCTCAGATAAAGCAAATTAACTTAAATTCTCATACAGTGTTTTAGGTTCCCTTTTAGAAAGGGAGGCCTTCCTCTTTGTGCTCTGAAGACATTCCATTTTAGTTCTGTGAATCACAATATTTAGTCACAGATTTTTTTTTTTCCTTCAACCTTCCATCAAGTGAGAAATATTATTTATCTTACAGACCAATATTTTATAGGTCAGTGGTGTCATTTCAATAGCCATGTGGTGCTTATCTTTGAACATTATCATGTGTGAACTAGAAGCAGCAAGGATATTTCTCCACATGGATCAGCTGTCATCACTCCCATTACAGAATCAGATAGAAAATTAGAACAAAACAAGTTTGCCTTTAAGTGGTAGAAGGCACAGAATAGAGTGTCTATGTTGGTCAACATATTTTGTTGGAAAAGAAAATTGAAGTAGCTTCGTTTGTTTGGCCCTGAGGAAGCTGTTCTCAGCAGTCCGTGACAGACAGCTAAAAAGAAGTCTTCTGTCAATAGGCTTCAAAAATATGAATAAGTGTTCAGTCTTCTAGTGTAAAACTTTATGTGATTGGCAGTCTGAAAATACCAGAAAACCGCTATGCAGCAGATAAAAGCTGACACAAACATATCAGTTCAACATCAAGGACAACTCCTTATTGCAAAGGACAACGCGTGCTCCAGGAAGGGCCACATCAGACAAACAGACATCTTTTGGAATAGAAGGATTCAATGAATTCTAAAAAGATAAGCTTCTAGGGTCATGAAATTTAAGACTGCATATGACTGAGGAGCTAAATTTAAGAATCAAGAGGATCCATTCCAGACTCTTCTTTTAAGGACTGGTTTTGAGTGCTGTGTAGGCACTGTACTTGCTTTGTGTTAGCTAAGAGGAGGTACTAAGAGGATACTTCTGTAGCTTTAGGCCTACCGATTAATGGATTAACTTTTAAGATGTTTCATGAACATAGTTGCTTTTTTGACTAGGTAAACCAGAGATGAAATGTCCCACATACTCAACACACTCATTATGAAACTGGACATTAGGAAATGTTTTCCTTTCTCTTTTTGTTCTCCTGGGAAGAATGGGAACATGTAAAGAACAGTGACACAATGACACAAAAATATGACTGCTTAATGAGCCTTTTCATCTCTCTTCCCTATTCTCCTTGTGTTCATTTTACTTAATACACATAAAAGAGGCAAATAGAAAGGTAGGGGCATGAACAGTTGTATCTCTGATAGGATGAAAATAGTTTGTAAGCTCATGGTCAATCTTTGTTTATTTTCTATTAACAATTTTCTTTCTATCACAATTATAGGTTGTGTAAGGCAAATTCTTACATGCACATAAATTAGAGAATTATCATCTCTGAGAAAAGGTTTTAGGCTTTGTCCATCATTTGCATGTATTGGGAGGATCATGGTGGTGAATTTAATAATTGGCTCAGTGCATTTAGTTATTAAATGTAACTGCCTTGGAACTGAAGGTGAGGATACACCAGACAATAGCAGAGAGGAGCCAAATAGCTGGAGTGGAGAAAGAACAGTTCTGATTGCTTTTATATGGATCCTACATAAAAGAATCCTGAATTGTTCCCTGTGAAGCTTAAAACTTTGATATTCTTTTTTTTGTCTATATAGGAAATCATGGCGATTGCAAATCCTAAAGCACTAAAGTTATTTAAAATAGAAGCTGTAAATATATACAGTAGAAAATAGGCATTTCCTTGGTTTATAGCTCTAAAGGATTAAAGTAGGATTAAAAAGAGAAGAAAATAGATTTCAAAGCTGTTATGTTTTCTGCAAGTAAGTGTCACAAGTATTTTTTTTTTCTGGAGGATAGAGTAGGAAAAATCCAAGACAAAGGAAGAAATAACCACAGACAGTAAAAAGTGAAATAATAAAATAATAAAAATAATATTTACAGTAGGGACATACACACATGCACATTTACACACATGTATATATACTTTTATATTGTTAACACTTGCATTTGCACAGGAACTTCATTTCTAAAGCAACTCTAAGCCTCTAATTAAATCATGTACTGGGCATTCACTGTAGAACCAACTAATGTTTACAATATTACTTTTCCATTTTAATTTAAATAATATTCTAAAATAAACAGAGCTGAAAACAGATTACTAAAGGTACTCTCAGAGGGTGTAAGAGAAATAGGAAAGTGTGGTGGTAAATTCTGAAGAACAGCAAATGATCTATATTGCTTCTTCTCTAATCTCCAGAATATTTTCAAAAAAATGCTAAAAATATAAAAAAATACCCAATTTTACAAAGCAGTCCTTAAATAATATGCAATACTTGTGTGTAGAATATTACCCTAAGGCTGCTGTACCTTCCCTTAGGAATGGTCAGGGCTGAGAATGAAGCAGGAACAAAGGTACTTAGAGCCACTTTAATGCCTCTACATTTTGCTTTCTGTAGTTAGGGCATAGAGACCTAAAACTCACTAGAGGTAACAGGAATCTATTTACCAACAGGAAGAGAATAATGGGAACTGGAGCCTTTCAACTCAATTGAAACTGATGGGGTTTGAGAATGTGCAACGTCCTGTGGATGGTGCTGAGCATTGAGGCAGATGAGCCTGAAGTTTCTTTGTTTCATGTCTGAGAAATCCACTCAGATTCCAGGCATTCATGACTGTATCAAGGGTTCACTCCACACCTTTATGACAGAGCACTTCCTGAGACACTGTGCTGTAGTTATGTTTTCAGGGTGGGGTTTTTGTTTGGTTGGGCAGTTTTTTGTTTGTTTGGTTGAGTTTTTGTGGTTTTGTTTGGGTTTTTTTTGTTTGTTTGTTTGTTTGGGTTTTTTATTGTGTTTGTGTTTTTTGGTTGTTTTGTTTTTGTGGGTTTTTTTCCTTTTTTTGAAGAGGAAAAATTTATGTACACAGAAACTACTGACAATATACAGTGAAGTGTGCCTGCTATTGAGCACTCCACACTATGTGGCTGTGGCCATTTGAACCAGGATTATCTTGTATGCCCAAATGGAGGGGTGTAGCTGAGGGTTGATTCACCATCAGAACAAGGGCATCAGTGGGGAGCAGAATGAGCAGAAAGGTTATCCTGATTCTGCACTTTCTGCATGGCTTCATCACTCTCCTCACTACAAAGGATTGCTGACAACCTTCCCTGAGGAGAACAAGAAAGAAACTCAGAGTGTGTTTCATAAGAGTACCAACTGTACCCATGTTGGATGAGGAAGAGAGGAGATGATTTTTAAATTTATCTTGACATTGTCACATTTGAGGGAGTTTTGGGGGATATGTAGATGAAAAACTGGTATTTTTTAATGTATAAATAGGACAAGTGGAGCAGCAATTTTTCTTGACTGAAGAGAATGGGCACCAGCTAATTCTGTAAGTTATCCTGTGTCATCTCCCCAAAACACCAATGCAAATGCATTCCCAGATTTCCTGGCTTGAACAAAGCCCCCAACAAAGGACTTTCACATCAGGCTCTCTGTACCCACAAGATGACTTGGCACATGGGGGAGAGTTTCTGTTCCAAGTGGGTCAGCAGTGGGCACAGACCATCATTCAGTGATTTGAAATCTTTGGTGGCAACTGTGCTGTGAACACATTAAATAAGGGAAGAAAAATGTTCTGACCAATTCCAGTGTCATTAACAACTGGCCAAATAGAGCTCAGAAGAAAAGGAGAAGGTAACTTATACATTCTTATGAGATCTAGAAAGACGGTATTTACCATTCAACAAGACTTCCACCTATAAATAAGTGACCATCTCACAGCTACCTGTTATGAGAAGACAGGAGAATACTTGTGCTTGACAATTCCTCAGGTGTGAAGTAAGTAAATTCTATATATTTATAACTGCCCCAGAAAAACTGCTGAGAACTTCCCCACATTTCTACAAGAGGTAATAAATTACTGATTCTCTTCATTGCACCACAGCTTCTTCAGAGGCAAAAAGGTACCCTTTAGAGCTAGCTAGATTGAATTTTGTGGAATTTTTCTCTCAAGGCCATGATAAAATCTCAAGCAAGCTCCCCTCTCTTCATTCCCCATGCTTACCCCAGTCATGGGGGTCTTTTACACTGGGAAATGTGACAGAGGCCATTATATATCCAATGTGCTGACTTCACTTGCTTTCTGAAACCCCGTTTTGTGCATAGCAGGGAGGATATTCCACAGTGGCCAGTTCCATGGGCTATAAGGCTGCTTTTCGCTGCCGCAGCACTGTAAAAGAGCCATGGTAGCTGAGAATTGTGCCTTACAACTGCCTGTGCCACTGGGATGCATCCCTTTGGAGGGATTAAAATGCCTAAAATGAGGGATGTAATGTAACAAGGAGAGCACATAGAAAGACAAGAAATATAAAAGAGAGAAAGGGAAGGAAGTGATTTTGAAGAGGACTAATAAAGTATATGTCACCCTGCTGATTGCTTTTTCTTTTCCTTTTTTTTTTTAGCTCAAAATGCTTCCCACTCTCTAGTGTCTGACTTGCCAGCAAATGAATTGCATTGAAAATCTCTGTTAGTATTCTATTAAAAAGGTGAAGTTTTAAAGGCATTTTGTCCCATTATAAATTTGAAGTGATGAAATATAAAAGTAAATATTTTTGCCAGTCTAGTCTGCCCTTTACAGTCCTGCTTTCCTCTAGAGAAACAAAATCTGCCGGCTCTGGATTAGATCCATTTGCAATTGCCAACAGATTCTCTCTGATGAATCTTCAAGCGGTTGAGTCAGGTTGGACAGGCAAAATGTCCATCTGTACCATCCCTGATGGATGTAACAAAGCTTGGAATGCATTCACAGTACCAGAGCAGCAATCACGGGAGCCGAGAACTAGTAGAAATACTGATCTTTATTTTATATATTTTTAGTCTTATTCAATTTTAATTTAATATATCTTTTGATATAGACTGAATATTTTCTACATGTCTCTGCATGGAAATAGCGAAGTACTTTTCCAAAGCCCAACAGACAAGATGCTTAGGGGAAAATTTTTCAAAGCGAAGGCAAGTGTGGGATTTAATCGATCAGCTTCTGTTGATGTTTCTGAGAGTCATGCAGCTAAAACTCTGTATGCTGCTTTGAAAAGATACCCCTAAAATGTCACAAATCTGGTATGCAGGCAGCTGCATTGTACAGGCAGCTGTACAATGGTACATCTCTGGTACATCTCTGTCTGTTTTTCTAATTTTAGGAAGATTACCTTAATCGTATCTAACGACAGAGTATTTTGGGGGAAAATATTTCTATATTTCTATCAAAAAAATGCTTCAAGTCTAACATTTCTTATAGCAGTGTTACAGTTTTGGGGTTTGATTTTTTTTTTTTTTTTTTTTTTTTTTTAATTTTATTTTATTTATATGGATATATTTTGTAGGAAGTTTGGGGGTTTTTTCCTCCTAAAAGAATATATATATATTTATATTCATATCTGGAGCGTAAACTAAGTTAAATCAAAGTTCTCAAATTCATTGGTTCAAAGGACTTCTCTTTGAAGGAATTACAAAATACAAAGAAAGGCTTAGTCAGGAAATAGCATTATGGTCTGAAATAATGTAGACTGAATTTGACCTTTGCTGTAGGTTCCTGCTCAGCACAACCTATAAAAGCCATCCATGAGACTTCTGTTTCTTCTCCATGGGAGATGGAGGGAATACAGCGTTTCTGCAGAGAACAGCAGAAGAGAGACAGCATATGAAGTCAAAGAAGAATAGGAAGAGGTCCCATCTTGACTCAACCTAATCAGCATGATAAACAAATCTGGAGCAAAATAATGATACAGTTACACAGTGAACTGTCTGGATGAAAATGTAAGTATTCTGAAAGCAACAATACCTTAGTTTGGACTGGTGTCCAGACAGACTATATCAGTCTTGGCCCTAGTTTCAGACTGGTTGTCATCTTGCTGCCTATAAATGACTTCTTAGAACAAACTATGCTTTCTTT
The DNA here is from genome assembly GCA_020086605.1 of Lanius collurio. Taxonomy (NCBI): domain Eukaryota; kingdom Metazoa; phylum Chordata; class Aves; order Passeriformes; family Laniidae; genus Lanius; species Lanius collurio. The sequence goes on along the minus strand of JACBWW010000008.1, from coordinate 31,962,655 downwards.
AAAATGCACTGCAAGAAAATCCATTAGGGACCACCTTATTGGCAGCTGAAGAAAATTAGAGTTATTTTAATGAAGATACCTCATCATAAATGATGAAGTGGTTTCCCAGAAGTGTTCTGCAGGATGGAATTAGAAGGAAGAAAAGGTTTAATGACGAATCAACAATGGTATCCCAACCTTCCCTTTCTCTTTGGACAAATGCAGTCTTTGTCCCATTTACAGCACTGTTTATTATAACTGATTCATATGTTGGATCTGAACAAACACTTCTTATCTAGGCAATGATCCTGCTGAGTTCAAAGACTTCCAGTGATTCAACATAAGGTGTTTAGGGGTGTCTTTTCAAAGTTATGTATCGGTTTAGTCACACAGTTCCTGCTAACATCAAGGGAAGTTGTCTGGTTAAATCCCCATGCAAACTTCCTTTGAAAAAATTACCCCTAAAGCATCCTGTCTGCTGAGGTTTGAAAGGGGACTTCAATCAATATATTTGTTAAATGAAATGCAAAGAAGATCCATTATTTGTACTCTGGATACTCTTGCTTAATAAAGGTTGTAACACAGTGATGGTTAAACATAAGGATTCTTATTCTGTTTGAATTAGTCTTCAAATGTTTGTCTAAAATATTCATATCTTTCACTTTACAAAACTGGACACAAAATTTCATTGGAAGAACCTCTGTCAGATGAATGCTTTTTAAAACCTTTTCTCCAGCCAGAATGCATACATTAGTTACATTAGCTAGGTGTATATTTTTATGTACATATATAAAGCTTTTATCAGGATTTTGAACCAAGGAATCAAAATTTCTTAGGTGCTCAGTGAGAACCACATCATCAAATTTCAGATATTTACAGGTTTATTTCTTAATTTCTATGTCAGACTTCTCAGTATTTAATAGAGATTAAAACTTTCATAATCTTTTATAATATAGATATTGCAATATCACAATGGATCCTTAGTCTAATGTGGAGGCAAATTTTTAAAGACATTGACTTTGCAGTTTGAGACCATATGTAATTCCACAGAAAACAACAGTAAATTTCAGCTGTGGTTTAGATCATCCTAAAATAGACACTTTGATGTACGGAGATGTATAACACAGTAAACTCTGTCAATGCTATTGGTCAGATTCACATTGATTATAAACATAGCCTCATCTGGCTTACAGGCAGACACATTTATTTTAAACTTCTGAAGCCAAGTAATATTTATTTTACTATGAAAGTTGCTCTCTCGAAGTACTGCTCACTTTCCATTTAAGTGTAAGAGGAGCCCAGGTTAATTTGAATACAAAGGTTCCTACTATTCTATAAAATTGAGCCTTAGCCTGTTGTCAAATTTAAAATTGAAGAATCATACAACTCTACTGATTAGAGAAGGAAATTCTATCCTGTCTCATAAGTTAGCACAGAGAGCAAAGAGATTCAAAAATTATCCAGGAATCTAGGGAGAAAACCGGAAATGTTGCTAAGAGATGAGCAACAAATATGTGTATTTCTTGTCCTCTGTGTATATTACCTGACATAAAGACTTCATTTTATATAAAATTAGGGGGAAAAAAACCCCAATAAATAGGGAAGGGAAGGGAAGGGAAGGTTTGGGAAGGGAAGGTTTGGGAAGGTTTGGGAAGGTTTGGGAAGGTTTGGGAAGGTTTGGGAAGGTTTGGGAAGG
>JACBWW010000008.1:31898082-31950980 GCA_020086605.1 Lanius collurio | reverse complement strand
AAAGAACCATTACGGGTTTATAACCAGATGGGACACTAGAGAAGATGTTTTTGTGCATCAAACTGCCATAATGAAAACTAACCCCAAAAAATATATTCCAAGCTTAAGCTGGGGAGAAAAAGTAGAATTTAAAATTGTACAAGGAACAAAGGTTCCACAGGCAGCATGTGTTATAGGCTCTGGGGGTGTTCCTGCAAAGGGTAGTAGACATGCTCCAAATCACAGCAACCTAGACAGCATACCCATAATCCCTATCCTTTTCCCTATTCTACCTTCCCCTTTTACCCCATGCCCTTGTATCCCCAATGTGTTCCAAATCCATATTTCCATCTCTGGTTCCCCTCACATCTGTTTGCCACAACACACTTTACAATGACAATGGGGGAATGAAAAGGGAGGGGGGGAGAAATTAACTGTTCTTGTTTAGAGTCCAACAGGTACAGATAGCAAAAACCCTCTTCTGCCTCAGTTTCCCCATGAAGCATGTTCAGAGACTTCTGCCAGACCTAAGATGCTCCAGAGAAAATCTGTTTGGACACTTGGGGACTCAAGATAGTGGCTTCTCTTTTGAAATTGTTTTGTTATGTTTATCCAGCTGTTTCCAAAGTCCCTTTTATTTAAAAAGAAAGGGTGAATTGTTGAGGTACCTCTCCCCCGAGGTCCCAGGGGGAGGGACCCTGGAGTGTACAGGTCTGTCCCTGTCCCCATGTCACACGTGGCCTGTGCCTGTCTTCTGATTGGTTGTTGGGAGCTCCCCAGGCCCAGGAAGAGGGGGGGAGTCTCGTGATTGTGGGGCAGTCGGCCATGGGGTGGCTGAGGGGAAATAAACATCCATCAACATCTATAGAAATATCGCTTCATATTTCCTTCCAACGTTCATTGCTATCTTATACATGTTGTAACCATTCCCCGATTACAACAGTTAATATTTTATCCCAAATTTATACAGAGCTGAAGTAAAGGAAAAAAAATATTAGAAGGCTTTTTTTTTCCCCCCCAACAAATCTTGGTTTAGGAAGAATAATTACTCAATTCCAAAAAAAAAAAAGTTTACTAAATTGAATAATTCTTCCCCTGATATTTTTTTTTCCTTCTCATGATTATTTTTTAACTAGTCTAGATAATGACATTATTAGCTAATTAGTGATAAATGTCAGTAATTTTCTTTTATTGAGACCATTTGAAGTTGCGTATATTTATGCAAAATGCAGATTGACTGAAACTTAAAGAGGTATCAAATTCATTTATGCTCCAGAGGCCCTGCAATAAGCCATTTCAGCACTCAGACCCAACTTCCACAGATGGAAATGGGACCCGGGATGGGTGGCCTCCCAAGAGAAAAGTGAATTTTCCCCTGATTAGGATTCCCCTGTAGCTCTTGACATATGAAAGACAACTCAATCACAGATCACAGATCATTTTGAGCAAGGAGTTTGGCAAGTGAGTCAGGCGCTGGCAGTCCTAGATGCTTCAAATGGAAAAGGAAGGCAGGCCATGGCTCCTCTTCTCCTTCAGCACTGGAGCTGTCCAGGTGTGGAGATGCTTTCCCCTGAAATCCTGGGGGAAGGGACCCTGCAGGGTACAGGTCTGTCCCTGTCTCTGCTCCCCTGTCACCTGTGCCCATGTCACCTGTTCCTGATTGGGTGGGTTGGGTGCCTGGGGCCCAGGAAGAAAGCAGGGTCCCATGACTGGGGTCTGCCTGGGAACTCCAGCCATGCAGCTGGAGGAATAAATCATCTCTGAACATCTACAGAAATATCGCTTCATCTTTCCTTCCAAATCCATCGCTGTCTTATACTTGTAAGGATTCCCTCATTACAACATGGCAGAAGGGCACATTTAAAGCAATGGCAGATATCACAAACTGGTTCTTCCCATGGGAGGTGCACACTGTGTGTGTGAGCCTCCCCCAGAGAACCCAAACTACAGCAACCCAAGCAACCACCACAAGTACCTGCTCTCTTGGTCATGTTCCTCTAGGAATTTTGATTTATCATTTTCATCTATACAAGGACACACAGTGATAAGACAAGTGGGAATGGATTTACACAGAAAGAGGGCAAGTTTAAGTTAAATATTAAAAAGAAAGTCTTGAGAGTGGTGAGGCCCTGGAACATGTTGCCCAGAGAAGCTGTGGCTGTCCCATCCCAAGGCCAGGTTGGATGAGGCTTTGGGAAAACTGGTCTAGTGGAAGGTGTCCTTGCCCATAGCAGGAGCTGGAAACAGAGGACTTTTAAAGTCCCTTCCAACCAAAATCATTCTAGGATTCTAGGATCTTATGAACCTACTTTTAGTCCTCAAAATATTCTGATGCTTTCCAGTCCTAAAGAAGCCCTCAGTGTGGGGGTGCTCTGATTTCTTTGTTTTGGTTTTTGGAGAAGGAAATAATTATGAAACCTCTTGGTTCTTCTCGTGGACATAAAACAGCAGGCATGTCCTTTCATAGTTCCCAATTTCTTTTTCTTAAGATGTGGTCAGTAAAGCAAAATTTTGCTTTTCCTTTCTTAAGTTAGTTTTGTGCCCTATGTATTTATGAAATGAAAACTGTAGTGGAAAAACACTGTGTTTTCCACCCCCAGCATACAGCAGACAGGAACACTGAATGCAGGAGGGATTTCTGAGGTCAGAGGTCTGTGAGGTTCAGGGCAGTGTAGTCTGTTCTTTTTCAATTACTCCATCCATGCAGACATGCAGTCACCATTCAGCTCTTCTGGGTGAGCTTCAGGAATTCCTTCCCTGCTGCATGCTCAGATCACATCATCACAGAATCATTTAAGCTGGAAAAAGCCTCTGAGATCATCAAGTCCAGCCTCTGACTGGTCACCACCTTGTCAACTAAACCAGAACACTGAGTGCCACATTCAAGCCTTTTTTGAGCGCTTTCAGGGATGGTGACTCCATGTCAGCCCTGGGCAGTCCATTCAAATGTTCAACAACTCTCTCCAAGAAGAAATTTCTCCTGGTGTCCAGCCTGAACCTTCCCTGGTGCAGCTTGAGGCTGTTTCCTCTTGTCTTATCCCTGGTTGCCTGAGAGAAGAGGCCAAGGTCCCCCCTGGCTGCAGCCTCCTGTCAGGGAGCTGTGGAGACCGAGAAGGTTCCCCCAGAGCTACCTTTTCTCCAGACTGAACTCTCCCAGCTCCCTCAGCTGCTCCTCATCAGACTGGTGCTCCAAACCCTTCCCCAGCTCTATTTCCTTCTCTGGACACACTCCAACCCCTCAATGTCTTTCTTGCCATGAAGGTCCTAGAACTGGACACAACATTCGAGATGCAGTCTCACCAGTGTCACGTACAGCAGTAGACACACTCTGCTAGCAAGTGCCAGTGGGAGAAATCCATAATTCAGAATACTCAAATAACCATTTATAACAGTTTTCTACTTTCTGTCATCTCAAGTTCTTGTTTTCGTTATTCCTACTGCATTAGCAGGAAGTCTGGGCATATGCCAGCTTGAAAGACTGAGAAGAGACCTATCATGGATGGCTCAAGAGAGACATATGCGACTTGAGAGCAACTGTCTCCCACCTTCAGCCCGAAGGGAGGAAACAGGAATATATTAACAGTCAGCAACCTTTAACTAAAGGGCTCTGCATTTCTAATCAGAGTATCCTGTGACAAATCAGGGAGTCTGTGTCTGTGTATAGTGCCTATATATTTTGGTACATAACTAGACTTTAATAAAATAAAATATTTATAGGAAATAAATGAAGGGATATTTCCTGGGCAGCAATTTTTAAAGCTGTCAATAACTGATGTAAATGCTTAGTGCTTCCCTCAAAAAATAAATTGAACCATATTAACCATGTATAACATGGTTTGAGTCATCACCCTCCAAACTACAGATTTGCCAGAAGGTGAGAGACTACCTGGTTGCTGTTTTTTTCCCCTAAGTATTTGTCTTTGACCGCTGTCATCAGCAGAATATTAGGCTAGTGAGACCTTTGATCTGACCCTGCAAGGCAGGTCCTATCATTCTGAATTATTATTACCCACACTGATTTATAGTCCTCTTGATTTTAAAATTTTATTATAAGTGTTGTCCCCAGTTGCTATGCAAACACACAGTCACAGTTCTACTGAATTTATCCTTTCTGTGAAAGTGTCGAGTAAACCAACAACACGAGTTGGCATTAACCCTTTGGTCATTTAATTGCTCTTGATAAAACAGAGGCCTGGGTACTACCATGACAACTAAATTTCTATTTGCCACCTGAGGTTATGAGGAGAAGTGAAGGCATAACATGAATAATAGAGAGTGACATTGAGGAGGGTTTTGTAAAAGGCTCAGGTTCACCTCATGTAACTTCAGGTGCTTACATGTGTTTAGTACACTACTGACTTGACCTTCCTCTACAAGCAGTGAAGACACATCAGGAATTAACACATTTCTCAGGCAACCTGGGATATACTTCTTTTTCTGACAGATTATAGGGCAATTTAGGATGATTGCACTCCTAATTTGGATCCCTCAGTTATTACTCAGTGGGATGAATGGGGGGGTCCTAAGAACAGCAGAGGTTACTGTGTGAATTTGCAGAATGGAAACAGTGAACCCAGAGATATGGTACTGGAGCAAAACTAAACATCAGAATAAATCACACTTTTTTTTCTGTATTTGAGATAATAAAGCTAAACTAACGTCTAAAGCAAAGCCAAAACAGACAAATTTTATTACAATAGAGGTCTCTATTATTTTATACAATGGAGTGTTGGTTGCTTTTTTACACCACACTTATGAAATTGTATTTTGTTGATGTTTTAGAAGTGTTTTTCAAGGTATAGCAGTGATAATAATGAAATAAAATATAGAACACTTGTTGGGTTTTGCTTTCATGACAAATAGGCACTGACAAATCCATGCCACATTACCATCCTTGATTGCTCTGATGGAACTCATTTTCATCTCCTGTTCCTCTAATTACATGAAAATTGCATACTTTTTATGCATGACACATTTTCTGCAGCTTTAGAAAAAGGTTGTGAAGGGGAAAAAAAAACATTTATCAGTTTCTATCCCCCACTCATAAAGGCTATATGTCATCTAACCAGCGATCAATCCAGCTTTAACTGCCAGTTTTCTGTGCTATTGTTATAATCAGAAAAGGAAGTATATAAAAAATATGGTTTTAGGTGTGTTTTTTCCCTTATCTCTTAAGAATGGATATTTAGAGTGGTCTTGTCATCAGTCTGTTATTCTCTTTCCAGCCTTACCTTCCCTGATTTTGGATTTCAAAGCACGGATAAATGATTCAACACTAGAGTAAGTAAAAAAGATTAACTTTGAACAATAGTACCTCTTAAGCTTTCCTCCCATTCCCCAGGTTTTGTTGAAGATTTATTTTAATAGCCATATGAGAGAGTGGAAAATGAGCATCATTGTTGCAGAGACATTAAAAAGCAAATGGACATCACTAATAATTTACAAATAAAAGGATAAATTAGATGACACATACCTGTGTTTTAGTTATTTGTTTGCTTTCATGATGGAAAATGCAGGGGTGGAGGGGAAATAAAAGTTTATGTTGTCAGTCTATATTTAACTGGAAAGGGTTTGCACCAAGTGGGTGTATTTTCTTCCTTCCAGAGTGACAGGTTATCTAGGTATTTTTCTCCTGACAATAGCACTGTTGGACAACACAAGCTCCAGTCACTTGCAGGCCCCTCTGGCAGTGTGCTGAAATTCCTCATGGAACTTCAGCAGTGATCACCACTTGAGCTTTGAAGACAAATCTGTTTCAAGATGTTGCTGTTGTTTTGGGGTTTATGTCTCAGTTACTCATTATTCATGCTAATTCTTATATGTCAGAAATTTCTAGTAGCAGGGGCAATACACACAAATTAAACAGAATGTTCAAGCCCCTTTCCAAACGGAAGGCTAATTTTGACCTTGTGTGTATTCAGCGTACTTTACCTTCAGTCACAGGTTAAACCTGAGAATCTTCCTAGAATAAATGGGATAACCCATACTGGGGAGTGGAAAGTAAGTATTGAAACTCCTGTTTTCTTCTCCCCGTTGAATCAGTTCTCAAGTCAATGCAGAAACAAAATCTCCACAGACAGAGCAAGGTAAAGCTATGTGACCTGCAGTGATGGCAGTGCTGGCAGACAGTGAAAGCACATTGGTATGTCTGGTGACTGCTCTGCCCTTCTACCTACTGTTGTACATAGAAAAGACTCTTTTGTGCTGGGAAATGCCTCTCTCAGGAAACCCACTGTCCTTATTCAAGCTTCACATTCAAGAAAGTGCAAGTCTTTTAAACTTCAGAAATGAGGCTCGACTCTGCGGGGTTTTTTTTATGAGTTAAAATGAAAAGGTGATCTTGATGATAAGAGCACAGAGAAGTAGGAGCTTCCTGTAGCATTCACAGTAAAAAGGCAAGTCAGAAAATAAAGCTGGCAAGATACATCCTGAAGGAAGAGTGTGATGCCACGAGCTCATTCTGGTCTGATCTACATGCAGTTTATTTCCAACATAAAACATTCACAAATAAATAAAGTACCAATTTGCCCCTCTTAAATACCTATCCATATTACTGCCAGACTTCTTCTCCCCTTTCCCTCAGATTTGTTTATTACACCCACTGGTTACATCATCTATTAAATTAACCCCCAATCTAATTCCTAAAAAACCTGTGTAACCTTGAGTAAAGTTATCAGAGATGATAAAGGCATTGCAGACAACTAATCCAACTTCACTTCAGTCCCTGCAATGCTTTTATCTTTGTAATTTGTTCTGGTGCTGGTGATGAATAAAAAAGGAGCTTTACTAATCACCTGAGAAAAGTTATGCACATTGTGTGTGTGCAAAAATGGGGACGAAATTTTGCATACTCTTCAGAAGAACAACTATCTCCAGCCAGGGATGAAATTTTCAGTGAACTTGATAGAATTATTGGACTCATTTTACCAGAGTCAAGATTCAATTCTGTGTTTTGTGGCTTGCATAATATTTAGTTCACTGGGGCCCTTACACACTGGTAAAATATTGTCAATTAACAATAATGAATTTGTTTATTTTCTTTTTCTGAAGCTATGAAATGGAACTTTTAAATAATTAAGATCCACTCTGTTTTTTAGAAAAGTCTGTATTTTCTATGTGTTTTTAACAATGACAGTAAAAGAATTCACTGTAAATTAATACAATCCAGAATGGAAGTAGCAATGAAGTTTATTTAGATTTACAGAGGGAAAAAAAAATCATGCTTTTTGTCTTTATGTTCTTGTTATTAACAAGACCTAGGTATTGATACATGGGATTTCTAGGTTTATAATTACAATTGTTTAGCTAGTGGTGCAAGTGTTCTTTGAAGAATATTTCAATTAAGAAGTCCATATTGAAGTTGGGCTTGCAGTCCTTTTCACTCTAGGACATACAATTGACCACTTAGACATTGACAAAAACACTCAATGATCCCAGAGGTTCACGAGTAAGATGCAAATGTAAGTATATGTGAAAATTCATACCCCAAAAATGCCTGATGCAAGAGCTTCTCCTAACTAATCTCTGGAAATAATAAATGAATACGCATTTTAATGTCAGCAAGAGTACGTAGCTTTGAGGATGAAGATTGTGACAGTGAAATTAAATATTTTCAGAGAAAAATAAGCAATGTTGTTTCTGTAACCAGCAGTAATGCTTTGTTTGATCTCTGATGAATTCCATTGTGTTTCTGTGCCTTAGGATCCCTGCCGATAAAGATGGGTTCAAAATTCTTGATGTGAAGACATGCAAATAATTCTCCTTGCAATGAGGAACAAATACAATTATTTCTGAAGTGGCATCTAAAGCAATTTTGTTCTTAAAATTTCACAGAAAGTTAAATAGTATATAATTACAGGTATTAAATATGAGGGAACAAGGTTTTTAATGCTCTTAAAATGCCACGTGCACCTGACCTGATAATGTCAATCCTGTACTGTGAACAGCTCTGATCCAGCACCATCCTCTGGGGGTAGGGTGGAGGTTTGTTTTTTTTTTTTAGTTCTTGTGAAAGGAAGGGTATTTTCTTCCATGATGGAGAAAATGTAAAGCCTGATGAACTGAATCAAGGTACATATCATTTGGCTGAGTTGAAAGAAAATCTACAATTGTGCAATTAAAGAGATTTAGTGAGAAATTCATGGGGGGTATAATTAGGAATGATGGGATGAAATCAAGGAAACAAAAATGTGTTAAAATATTACAGCATGCACCTTACTGTGAGATCTATTAGATTATGGAAATATTTATTGCTGGAATGGGTAAACCTCTGGGTCTACCAAGCAATGAATAATGAGCCTGAACACTGGGCATGAGCAACAGGATATGAGAGCTCTTTCCTGTTTCTCCATCTATACACTCTCTCTGGCAAGCAGTGAGGTCCTGCAACAGCCAGATATGTGCAACAGAAGCCAAAATCAAAGCTAAATTATGTTTTTTTTCTTTAAAATGAAATGCAGAGTCATAGCCATTGGACAAGAAAAGCAAAATAAACTACTGAAACAAACCATGGTATAGAAACACTTTGAGCAGGCATTTAGTGAGTATCCACACACTGGCTGACTGGAAGTCATACAAGTTTCATCAGAAGATCCAATACCTTTTGCACATCCCCTTAATATAAAGGAGTAGAGATTGTTCCAAAACCTCTGTCTTATTCTGAAACACTGCTTTTTCATTCCATTTTCTGTAATAATTGATTAATTACTTATTTATCAGCAATTCATTATTTTACATTTATCAACAGCTATTAAAAATTCCAGTGTAAAAATAGAATCATATACCTTCTATCAAGGAAATTAAACAGAAAGGTATCTCATAAGGTATCACAGAAGCTGATACTTTTATTTTTCAACATCATCATCATAATCAAGATAATAAAGCAGTAAAAACATTAATAGCATATCTCAGCTTTGTCATAGGAGCAGATTGTTTCTGAGACAAGGTCAGCATGTGTTATGATCAGTGAGGAGTGATGGATGGGACGCCATGTCCATAAGTGTGGGCTACATCTTTTTGCAGCACTACCCTGCCCAAGGAGGACCGTGCTGTACAGTCCTTTGTATACACTTTCTACAGAAAATCAGTGAACACCTTCCACAGAAAAATAACTTAAGATGGCATTGCAACAGCAGAATAACTGCCCATTTCATGTTTGCATAAGTCATAGCTGTCACTGAAGGCAACAGCAGATAAAGGTATACCAAACCTTGCAAGATAATCTTTCTAAAAAAAATTGAAGACTAAAGAAAACCTTTCTATATCTAGGGCCGTAAGTCAAAAACCCACATTAAAAATTAAGCCTCTAACCTGAGAGGCTGAAAAACTATTTCTTCCTCACTGTCTGGGATGCCTGAGCTTTTCTGCCATGCTGTTTTATTTACAATAAGTAATGTAGAAGTCAGGCCTAAGTGTAGGTTAAAGATCTGTATTATTCATGATAATTATGCAGTTTCTCATGGTACTTTCTATGTATTACTATTATTAGTAGTAGTAGTATTAGTATTACTTTCCTTTGTGTGTTTTTCTGAAATTCTTATGTGGCACCAAAGCAGAGTTCTTCTGCAACTGCAGTATCTTGTCTAGTCCAAGACATCCAACTACTCCCAGCATTCCCACAGATAATGCCACAGACATGTAATTGTTGACTATTTAAGAAAAATCTTTATCGTGATTAGGGCTACCTTTATTGAAAATATCTTTTTGAAATGTAGCTCTGAGTATCATTTTGCTTGGAAAGCCAGTGAAAAAAAAGGAACAGTCCAACAGCCAAAACCTGTGTGAACATTAATCAAGACATCAAATGACTCTTAGTTATTCTCCAAAAGTTTTTGCTGGTTTTACCTCACCTACAATACTCTAGTCTTACTCCAGTACACACAGGGTCATCAAATTAAAGTGATTTATTATTCATCTTTTTTTTAATGTAAGAACCTACCATGTTTTGTTTCAGAGGCACTTTTAGACTGAAGTGGCTATACATTAAAAAGGTAACAGTATGAAAAGAAAGTATTACTCAATTTGCAGGTATATGAAAGAATGAGAATTGATGTCTGAGCCCTAACTGAGCTCACAAGGCCTGAAGTGAAGTCACTTGTCCTGAAGGCCCATATAGCTGAAAGACTATTTAAGGTATTATTTATTTTTTGTTATATGTTTTATGCTTACAGCATTGGCAGTAAATAAACACACTGAAGAAGAAAACACTACTTAACGAGGAGTAGATGAGATTGAATGTGACTGTTCCAGACCTGTACAAGAGGCACTGGTCCATTAAATGAATGTGTGGAGCTACTTCTTAATGTGTTAGCCAAGTAATCAATTTCTGAAAATACCAAATAATTTAAAAATAGCCCTGTCTGACCTGAACCAGTGCTGGCATCAGACCAAGCATTTCTCAGGTACCTACTCCTTCCCTTAATCAATCAGTTCTGACATTTTTCCTTTTTCCTTTTATTCCTTTTTCTTTCTCCCTGTTTTATAAACCTTCTTTTGTAAAATTATGTGGCCAGCCAACCTCAAGAGACAAAATTCTTAAGCTTCTTTTAATATTCCATTAGCTTTGTATCCCATTAACACGTTGGAGTGGTTGTAACGGGAGAATCAATACAGCAGACACAGCACGACTCTGGAAACCAGGACCCCGGGGGTCTGCTCGTGGTGCTGGAATAGCTTTGCTCTACAACCTTGAGCCAGCCACTTAACCTCTTGATGCCTCAGTTTATTCAGCTGTAAGCAAATGTAACAACATTTGCATACTGCACAAAGGTCTTGAGAAACCTAATTTTTAAACTTTGGGCAATGCCCATCCATTCATGCCTACTCAGACTTGTAATTCTTATAGGAGTCAGGTAAAAATCTGAGGCAATTTTATAAAATTTTGCTTTTAATATATGCTATCTGCTTGGAGATCTTTGAATAAAACAGGTTTTTCAAGTCCGAGTGTTAAATCCAGTGGAAATACACTGGGATATTGTTCTTCTCTTATAAAGGAGCAAAACTGAATTCGGAAAAAAAAGAGAAAATTATATAAAGTAGTGGACAAGACACACAGATCTTTATTTACATGGTAGGATTTATAGTCGCTGGCAGTTACTAAGATCAGATTTTAAGAAACTACAGAATACAAGCAGATATGTAAACACATCATAAATATCCTTTGACATCCTAAGTGACATTTCAATTCAAATTTGAGAGAGATCTAAAGATTCATTCATATATTTAGGAAGTAAGGTAATCTCTAACATTAGTGATCAAAATGTAGGAAAGTGACCATGTGGAAAAATGCTCCATCCAGCAAAAACCACTAATTTTGAGTGATTTATGGGTCTTAGCCAATATAATACTTACTGTGTTACCATGTTCTAATCAATGCCTGTATTGAAAATGGAGTCAAGGCCCCATTTGGTTTGCCCTGAACCATTTGCAGGAGTGTGTGCTGGAAGGGATTTCCCTGCACAGCTTTTTTAGGGGTCTATGTATCTCTACTAGAGAGTTTTCATAATTTTGTCTGGGACAGACCACATGGAATTAAAGCATCTGCTGATGATTGTGTACACTTCCATAAGTGTTTTCTCACTGATTGTTCAAATATATCACAGAATCACAGAATGGTTTGGGTTAGAAATGATATCACAGATCCTTGTGTTCCAACCCACTGCCTTAGCAGGGATGCCACTGACTAAGTTAGGATAGCTCCAAGCCCCATCCAACCTGACTTTGAGCACTTCCAGGGATGGGGCAGCCACAGCTTCTCTGGGCAACCTGGGCCAGGGCCTTACCACCCTCGTAGGAAAGAATTTCTTCCCCGTATCTAATCTAAATCTCTCACCTTTAGTTTAAAACCATTCCCACTTGTTCTATCACCATCTGCCTGTGGAAAAATTCATTCTCCTATATTCATAATTCCTCTACATATAATTCCTACATAATTCTGGTTCTTCAAGCAGGCTTCTGACAAAGGCTACAAACAGGTTTTTGTTTTTCAATTTGCCTTTTGGAGAGAAAGAATTACATCCAAAAGTGCTAAAAATGTTGATGGGTGGTAAATTTTTACTCTAAGAAATATTTGAAGGACTCTATTTTTTTGAATATGACATTTAAGAAACTGAAACTTAAGAGAAATTTTCTGGAAGGTAGTCAATCTATAAACTCGTGTTATTTCAAGTAATTAAGCTCAAACTCTCAGGCTGAAAAGCTTTATACCTCTTGTTTTCTGTCAGGACAACAGGCATAAACATTTCTTGTATCAGGCAGAAAAACACTAGGATATGAGAAGGAACTGTTAGAAAATGAACTTTCTCTACATATGCTGTGGCCTGAATTGTTTGAAACACAATAAATATGGAATATTGAGCCCACAAGTGGACATAGCAGACAAAACGCTGGTGGCTGTGGAAGTGAGGAGAGTGAACACAGAGTAGAGGATCAGTTGACTGAGGAATTGTGACTCTTATTTAGTGGTTCATAGTTGGCAGCTGCTTCTCTCTTAGACAACATTAACTGACTTTGATATGAGTGAAATTTACTGAGACAAGGAAAAATTTTTCCTTTTTTTTTTTTTTTTTTACTTTTTCTAGACATTTATTTCAGTTTCTGTCTATGGCTGCCCAATACTTCCATTTTGAAGGGGACTGAGAGATTGTGCACTGCCATATCCATTATTTTTCACTTTGTTGGTTGCTAAGCAGTCCCTTGTTGCTAAGTAGGGTATGAGCACTTAATTTACTACATTCTTTTTTCTCGTACCAGATTTTAGAAATTGCAGATCCTGTTTAATCAATGTGTAAATGCATGCTTTTGATGTATTTTTCCTAAGAGCAATATTTTGATCATTCTTAATGATACTTAATGAAGTCACCGCATGATTTCTGATTGTACCTAATTGAAGCTTGTGACTTGCATTTCAATGCTATCATCTTACAGTTTTCTGTCTATCAGATGAAACTTTACAAGGACCCAAATAAATTAGGAAATATACTGACTTGATGCATTTCTTGGAATTAAGTTGCTTGTAAAAATATGTATAAATTTTCAAATTAGTTGTAGGGCAAAAATTGTCTCTTATATTGCAAGTCTGAGGTGGAAGAGATACAAGAAATTGAGAAGGTTTATAATTGTGTATTGTCAGCTTACATAAAACGAGCTAAAACTGTAGGACTGGTTCTTAAGAATACCCTTAAAAAGCTATCAGAACACTTAATTACATAGAATTTTAATGAACATGTTTAGTTTTTTATAATGCTGACAACATTACATTGGCATTGTACAAGCACAAACATATGACAAATACTGTCCTAAATCACTTGTAAAGTACAGATCCTGCAAGTATTTACTATCAAGAAGCAGCCACATAAATTTGGTAAAATCACCAAATCTACTTATCTGATGAAATTTTGGGGATCTTCATTATCCAGTGAGTTGAATGCTCAGCTTGACAGAGATAAGGAGGGTAAATTAATATTTTCAGACTAATGGAGAAAATAAAAATGATACAGACATCCCCCCCAAACTTACAGAAATTCAAGAGCAAGGTCCTGGAAATATCTTCCCACAGGAGAAGATGTTCCAGTGTTCTTTGACACGTTTCAGTTACCCAGCCAATTCTCACTTTTTAAGGAAACCGAAATTATACCTGGCATTGCTTTCAAATCTGCTGATTTGAGTCTGTGTATGGGAGAATCCTTGTGAGACCACTTTATAATTTGTCATCTACAAATAAACCACAACAGTTGGTTTCAAGTGGGAAAAAATAGTTTTATGTAAACATCTCTTTATTACATCAGCAAAGGCAGTGGTCCTTCCGTCTATGTTTGTCCTTCCATCTACATCATTACTATACCTACTTCTATTTGCTGATGTTCCCATTGTTTATTTGGTTTGCTTTGGTTGGATTTCTCTTCCACCATCAAATGTGTTACTTAGTTTAAAAGGTATTTAAAAAAACAAAATATATTAAAAAGAGGAAATGCTTGAGCAGGGAGATTGAAGCAAATAATCCACTGCAGTCTCTTCCAACCTGACTGAATCTGTGATTCTGTGAAATGTTCAACATTTCACAGAATAAGGAAAAAAAAAAAAAAAAAAAAAAAAGAAATAATTAAATTGTAAGTGTATGACAGGAACATTTTGTCAAATTTTTAAGAGATCATCTTTTGCAATGGAGTTTACAAGTTACCTGAATTTTGTACAGGCTACCTGAGACAGTCTGAAGAATAAATAAAGTGTCCTAAGTAAAGAAAAGTATTTTTAAGGCTTTTTAAATAGGTGCTGTCTAAGAGAAAGTGGTAAAAAGACAGCAGTTAAATATATGGGTGCTCTTAAATCCTGTAAGTGACTTCTGACTCACAGTACAAGTCAATGGACTTTGTAAGTTACTTATGTTCGAGCCATGTGGCAAATCTCACCATTGAATAACGCCACATTTTAAGTGCTCTGTTGGCAGAATGAGTCAGAGCTCTTAGCTGGGTTGTGACAGGGTTGCTGCAAAGCACAGAGAGAGTTGACTTAAGAATATAGCATTCGAAAGCCATCAGGAGTCAAGGGGGTCTGCTGCCTACTTACTTCATAGTCAGAGCACGCTTGTGGGTCTGCTTAGTGGAGCAGAAACTGGAACCTTGTTACAAGAAATGTCTAGATCTTTCTGCTTGTTCAATTGCTAAGATTTTTTTTTAATTTTTTTTTAATTTTTTTTTTCATTTAGGACATGGAAGAGCATTAAAGGAAGAGACCGGAGATATCTACGTCAGGCTTTATGCAAACAAAGATGCAAAGTGGAATGGGTGTCCTTGTCCATCCAGATGCACCTCTGCTGCCACTGGAACAATGGCATGAGGCCATTGCTGTAAACTTATAGCAACCACTTTAAAACCAGTTATTATTTTCCCCCACTGTTTTTGTAGGAGTGGTTCTCTGGACAGGTTTCTAGGTCCCAGTGGATAAAAGACTATTAATGGACTAAATATAATTTATTCATGGTCATTTATACTGATTTATTCTGTGTTAAAATTACCTTTAGCTCAAGTAGCTGCTTTTCCTCTCTCCCTCTCTATTCCATATAAGCTTTAAATTTGCTTGGTTCAACAAAAGAAATTCCTTCAGTGTTCACTCAGAAGATTAATGCTTCTTTTCTTCTGACCATCCTAGTAATTCTGTGACTTCCTTAAGGTATAAGATCAAGTTACTTTTAAATTAATATACACTCTGAATGCTAACATTTGGATATGACAGAAGATCATTTAAGCATTGAGAACATAAACAACCTCTTTGGTCTGTTTGTGCATGTACAAGGTAATAATACCAGACTCAGCTGAGTTACTTTGAATCCACAGTGCATTTGATAATATGACTAGTTTTAGGCATTGCCCCTGTCCTGGCCAAAGAGCGTTGCTCAATTCTAACACCAGTGATTCTACATTAATGTCTGCATCCACCCTGCTCCATATTACATTCAAAATGAGGGGGAAAAAAAATAGAGATTGGGTTCCTGCTAGTACTATCATTTCAAACATTTTCAAATCACTGCCTAATCAGCTCCCTCCTTGTTTCAGATTGTCAAACTCCTAAGCAAGCTATTACTCTTCCTTACAATACTAATGTTTCTTTCCAGATATACAGCATCAGCAAATCCTTGGATGGTGTGAATCATTCGTTCTGCGACATGCGTGGAGAGAATGTGAACAGAAGACTGAACTGTTTTTATTCTGTCCACCAGAAAATAATATTATTTTAAAAAGAGAAAACAACAAAAACAAACAAACAAACAAAAAAACTACAATGAGAAATAGAAGAAAATTCATAATGTGTTATGAAATAGTCTTGTGTTACAGTACTTACTACTCTGCATATATCAAACAAAGTTTGGAGGGATTTCTGATGGGAAAGAAGAAATTAAGTTGCAGAGCAGGAAGACTTTTTCATGCCTGATCTTGAAATATTTACTTCCCCCCCCCAGCAGTTAAGAGACAGAACACTGAATTATGGAAGGACTACAAAAATCTAAAACTTCTGAATCTCTGTGGCAAGTTTGTGGAATGTCCTTGAGTAACACTGGGAAGCATGGGAGCAGAGGGGAAAGGACAGGAGGAAAGAGAGGAAATTCATTGGTTAGGGATTTTGTTTGTTTGTTTGTTTGTTTGCTTATCTTGGTTTGCTTTTATAACTACTGAAAGATCCACAAGGAGTAAATTCATTTTGTATGAGAAGAAGGGAGAGGAAAGGAAGTTGAAGTTTGCTCTATCTCTGGTCCCAATCCTAGATATGGGTAGTAGGCACCAGGCGAATGTTTCAATCTTCCTGTTCATTAACTTATGAAGCTCTTTTATAGACATGAGTTCAGACTGTGCCAAATATATGCTGGGCTTGTAATGAAGACAAATGCCCACTTGAAACTGAGTTCAGACTGTGGAATTCATTTCACTCTGGAACTTTTATCGCTGTTTAATTGAAGTGACATTTGGTCACTCTCGTTAGATCTGGATTCAAACCAGGGACTCAGAGGTGGAGCTCCAACAAATTCTCTCCTCCAAAGCTGATAGTTAATGTTTTAATTGTTGTGCGGCTTTTACTGTCAGTTAGCCTTGTGTTACTGTTAATGTTTCTTTGGCTTAATCGGACTCTATCATCCCCTAGAATGAATTCCCCATCTTGTTTGTATTTTCTGTGTTTTCCCAGATCAGCTGAATTTTCTGAAACTCATGAGGATCTGTGCATTGTCTACATAAGAGCATTACAGGAGAAGAAAATTCCAAAAGGAAACCCTTGGGGCTGTTAGGAAAATTATTATGGTACTTGAATAGGATGCACAGTTCTCTTATGGCTGTAATGTAGTGAGGAACTGTCTAGTTCACACACTACTGATTTGAAGCAAAATTGCTTAACACTGATAACTCTTAGTCTGGTATCTCTGAATCTTGAATTAAATTATCCTACTTTTCTGATCTCAGGCCATTGTGATATATGACACAGAAAAGATAAAAGAAGCTACTTCAAATAAGGATTTACCTAATCAGATAAAAGTTATAAACAACTTTATCTGAACTGCTCACTTACAAACATCCCTGTGTAATCAATGGAGAGAAATAGCCACAGCTCACACATAGATTCACTATTCTGAACGAGGTCTCCGTCTCCAAAAGAGATTATATGCAAGAATTCAGAATATTTAATTCCTAAGGTTTTTAGATCAAGGAGATGAGCTGCAGTTTTCTACACTGAAGACATATAATGTAAGAAAGATTGAAAGATGAATCCCTGTCTGAGTATCATTCCTAGGTAATTTCCAAATAAACTTTGTTCTCTTTCATGGCAGTACTCCAGCAAAAAAGAGAGTAGAGATTAACTGTGATAACGTCTTTTACAGAAATAAACACAACTTGAAGCTCATTATACATGTAATACAAGGATGGGATCAAGAATCTTTGAAAAACTTGGAGAAAGATGTGAGTAAATAAGCTGGGTAGAATCAGTTGATGCATTGCCTGACTATATCTATGGTTATCTTATAGCAAATGCAAACAATTACTTTGGTTACTCAACTAGGTATTCCAATATCAGAATCAAATAAAAAACCTTACACCATGGTGTGAGGGAGTGTATGCCATTTTTTAGTCACAGATTTGATCTAAGACCTCAGGCTAAGTTACATAAGCAAATAAAAGTTTTGTTGTCGCATGGAAATCTGCAGTAAATTTTAGGTTAAAAAAGATAAATTAAAAAAAAAAAAAAACAAACAACAAGACTCCTTGAACAAACAAACAAACGAAATGTCAAAAAGAGAATTTGCAAAAGCATGATATATTGCTTAGTAAGAACCCAGGCAAAATCTATTTTCTATAGAACCTTAAAAGCTGTATTAACTGTGAAGTTCATTGCTCTGTTTATGCTCATTAAAGCTTCTGCAAATAGGTAGTTCTGTAAATACAAGTACACAAATAGTACGTTTCATAGTCTTATTGTATCTGCTGTGGTTTGGAATAGTTTGAGTTTTTAGTTAAAGACAGCTTCATAAGCCACGAAAGTGAACCTTTGCAAAGAGGTGCTTACAGCTTCTTCTAGAACTGACAGAACCAATCAAATGGCTACTTTGAATACTGGCAACATTTTAAGCCAATTAAGAAGCTTAATACACCTCTGTGATCCACATTTAAGAATGAACAAGCCCTGGGAAAGCTCTCTCTTGCTTCTTTGGACAGGTAACGGGGGCCGGCAGCTGGGACACAGCCCTGCTCCGTCCGCGGCCCCACAGCCCTGCTCCGTGCACGGCCAAGCCAGGACGGCCCTCACCCGGTGTGGCCAAAATTCATCTGAGGCCGCTGCCCGGCAAAGATCCTGTGACCAGCAGGGATAAGTGAATTCCAGCTGCTGGGCCTGGGTGAGGTTAATTAACCTTTTTTGTGCTGTAAGATTCTTCCAGAACAGATGAAACCTGCAGGCACCAATCCTCTCCCAGGTCAGAGGAAAGGGAAAGGTGAAGGCACGTGAAGAAAACACCATAAAGACACCAAAGTCAGTGAAGAAGGAAGAGCTGAAACCCTGAGGGAGGAGAAAGAGGAGATGCTTCAAACCTAGAAGCTGAAATTCTGTTGTAAAGCTATGGTGAGGGACTATGATACATCAGAGTACCTGTTGTAATTGCATGGAAGCATGGAGGGGTAGAGAGTTCAAACTGCAATTGTGAGCAAAAGTACCTGAGATAAGCAAATGTTGAAGTAGCTGTGATTTGATGAGAAGCTTGCTGTGCTGGATATGCTGGAGCTCAGGTACGAGCTGGGGTCTGGAACAGTGAAGTGGTACACCACTATTGTGCTAATGCATTTTTTTTCCATTCCTTTGGCATCAGAGTGCAGGACTCAGTTTGCCTTCACCAGGAGGGGTGTACAGTGCACCTGGAACCAACTGCCCCAGGGGTGGGGGCACGGTCCTGCCATCTGCCATGGACAGATCCAGACTGCACTAGGAAGGAACAGAGAAATATTAAAGTAATGAAGACCCTTGCTCCCAGGGAAGAGGAAGATCTCTGTTCCTAGAGATGAAGATGCTCCCAGAGATAGGTGAACAGAACCTTTGCTTCTGAACAGCTCACCCCTAAAATGTTACCCCATTAGCTCAAGATGGAGCACTCCAAAGCAGTTGTGGAGAAAGCTGTAAGTCGAGGGAAAGGATTTTCACATGAGCAGAGAACCAAGCTGGGCAGCTGTCTTGCTGTGACATTGAAGCCATGAGAGAACTGTTTCTTGTGGAGATGTCTCCATAGCATGAGCAAGAGAGACTCCTCTCCCTATGTGAACTGAAGAAGAGATTATTGTAGAGGTGGTAAACTGACTGAAAATCTCAAGGGTTTTCTTTTTACGTTGTCAGTGGGAGAAGGGAGAAGGGTGGGGGGAGGACAAATGTTCAGAAGGTTTAGTCTGACTTTTTTTTCCCTTCCTTTTAGGTCTGTTAATAAACTTCTTTATATTCTTTCAAGTTTTGTGCCTGCTTTGCTTTTTCCTAATTCTTATCTCACAGAAGCAAAATAAGTAAGTAATAGATATTTTGAACCAAACCACTACACTCTAATTGGTGTTTCTGCCCAGTTTAGGAACTGAACCCACTACAATATCCTACCATAATAATTAGTAAAGCATACTTCATAAGTACTGGTAAGGCCTGATGCAAAGAAATTGGGTAGAAATTTGGAAAAAATTATTCTTAACAATCTCCTCACCTTTAGAGAGCATATCTGAGAAATTTCTCTAAATAAAAAAACCTATTAAGTATTTTAGTGCTTTGTTTATGTGTCCTATCTCAGGCATTTCATAGAACAGAAGATGATATGAACTATTATCTAAATTTATCTATTTCTTTTCAGTAAGTAAAAGGAAAATCTAGACAGCTCTCAGTGGGATAAACAATACACATAACTAGTCACACTAATTACGTTCCTTAACAAAAAAAAAAGAAAAAAGATTTAGTGAAGCACATAAACGTGTTAAAAATTCACCATTCAAAGTTGTAAATAGGAAATTTCACCATTCAAGTTGTAAATAGTAATACAGACATGTTTTAAGTACACATATATCATTCATATCAAGTGGAGTTACTCTAGACAGTTTCCAGTGTAACCAAATGAGTAGCAGGTGTATTTTTATAGCTCTCTTATTTCTTTTCTTTTTTAAAAAATCAATTTATTTTTAATAAAATAATAAAGAAAATGGTTTCTATTACAAGACCAAGGAAATGAGTTCAATAACTTAACCTTTCCCTTCTCCCTACACAAACTCATATAAATGGCTAGGCAATGTAGTTAAAGACCTTGCAGACTACTCAGAATATAAATAATCACATCTAGTACAAATAAACAAGCAGTTACATTGTTTAACAATTGATGGCCAACTCCTCATGAATAAGAGCACAGAACAGAAGCAGAAATATTTAATTTTGTATTATGGAACATCATTAGGAACTATTTGATAAAATACAAATGTGGTAGAGTCTCTGAAAATGCATAACTTTCACACATGATCAGTTCTCTCATCAACACACTTGATTCTTATACAAGGAGTTTGATAATGATGAAAATGATGACATGCAGCTTTTTTAAAAATATGGTTTATAATAGGTGTAACTCAATGGTGAAATTTCTTCTGTCTTCTCTTTTACTGTTCTCATGTGGGAGTTCATATTATGGGCTCTGTCAATTAGTTTTTTAAAACTTTCTCCTGCACACAGCCTATGCTGAAAGAGGAGGTGGTGGCTGATAAGAAATGGTGCTGGCTGATACATTCTCGGCAGAATTACTTTACCTTTCCAAACTGGGTAGGCTGGTACCTATTCACACCCTCTTTTGCTCTTCTGGTGTTTACAGTAAGAGATTCTCTGCTCATAAGAAACATGTTCTTCTTCTATTAGTTAAAGATGCACAGAATTCTCAATCTACCTATTTGATGCATTGAAATCAGACTGCGGCAGTGTGTAAACACCAAAAAGTTAACTTTCTAGTGATGCATGGACCTGATGTCAGTATAATCCAGAGGCTTCTCCATCTTGGGCCACGAGAAACAAGAGGGGAGTGCACACAATTTGCCTAAAGGCTCAAGGCATGTTAAATACCTCAACCCCCCTCTTAATGATTTTGTTAATGGTCTTTGTAAAAAAAAAGTGATATTCACCAGAGGCACAGCATGGGAAGGAACTACAAACCCAAATGGAAACTGGAATGCTGTAAAGCATTGTGTGCTCTTGAAAACCTGATCAGTTCAAACTGGGAAAAAATATAACTGTATCACAACAGTGTATAATATCAATGAAAATATCTAGTGTAAGGAGGAGTTAAGATGTGCCAGAATACAAAAACTTGGACTACTACACTTGTAATAGGGGAACAGAAGCCCTGCTTTACAAGAGAAAAGTAAGAAAATAAAGTCATTGTTATAAAATGTTGAATGATGGCATGAATCCTGACTACATATTGACTATCTCATAATGGAGGCATAAAAGAACTTCTTATGGCAAATCATAAGGTTTCTCTGAAACATTTAGAGAAACAGAATTTTAGGTAGAAAGAGATGAAGGCAGCAGCATTAAGATTAAATTTAATTAATTACAGCAGAACAAAATACATCCTTGCTGGAATAACAGAAAACTAGCACGTCATCCTGAGGAACACTTAACTTCTAGCAGTGATCCCTCTTTTCATGTTTCAATTGCCCTTCACCAAAACAGAGAGACCAAACTTTGATCCTTCACAAAGATGTAGTAATTGCATTCATTAGCTCTAATTGTAAAATTTGGTTTAGCCATTAACTGAAATGGCAGAACTGTTTTTTTGTTGGCTCAATGTGACCCACCAACATGTGCCTGCACCCCAGAACACCAGCTGAGCCTGGACCCGTTGGAGCAAGTCCAGCAGAAAGGCAGGAATCTGCACATAGGGCTGGATCCCCTCTCCTGTGAAGATGGGCTGAGAGAGTTGGGGCTGTTCAGCCTGGAGAATACTCATGGGAGACCTTAGAACCCATTCCAGTACATAAAGAAGCTACAAAAGAGCTGGAGAGGGACTTTCTCTGAGAGTATGAAGTGACAGGATAAGGGGAATGGCCTCAAGTTGTAGCAGGGTTGGTTTAGATCAGGCAATAGGAAGAATTTCTTTTTTTGTGAGGCTGGTGAAGCACTGGAACAGGCTGCCCAGTGGAGTCCTCATCACTGGAGGAGTTCAAAATGGGAGCCCGAGCAGCCTTGTCCAGTAGAAGGTGTCTCTGCCCATAGCAGGGGGTTGGAACGAGATGATCTTAAGGTCCATTCCAACCCAAACCACTCCATGATTCTATTTCTCATAAAAGTTTAGCAGCTAGAACCAAATATCTCATTATTCTGTACACTATGTGCCATTTAAAAGAATAATTAGACATCCTCCATTTAGGCGTTTTCTGAAATACTTTTTGAAAAATCTCAGCTTGGAAAGGAAAACATTCTTGACCTCTTCTAGCCCAATAAACAAGAATCCAGATTTGTAACAATCATCCTCATCTGGACCACAGATATGTTTCTTGAAGCTGGCTTTATCAGGTAAAATAACACAGATAGTTATATGCTAGCAAAAAATAGAACAAAAACAAACTAAAAAGCAACTGAAAAATAAGCCCAGTGAATATTTCTCCCAACTCTCAAACTCTTTGTTACTCTTCAGTATGCAGTTTCAGCCTCTTTTGTTTCCATTTTATTTGCTTTGATTTATAAGAGTTTTTATTACACAGATATTTAAAGAAATTAATGTTTAATGTTGTTTATACAATAACTCATGGGTCTTTTGCAAATTCTATTGAAATAAAAAGGGAATCTTTTCATTATTTCAGCTTGTATTGGATTAACCTTGAGATTCCCATGTGTGTAGAAAATTTATTATTTGTTACTCTATTCTTTTTTGTGCGTGTGTTCATTATTGGTTGTTCTTTGTGTATTATTGAATTCAAATCAGAAACTGTAGCCATACTATGTAACTTGTCTAACCTATTGCAGACATCATGACTAATCAACAGGGGATGTCATGTGATTGCAATTCTCAGTCTTTGGATCCTTCCTGAAGATAACGTTATTCTTAACCAAAAAGATAACTTTTTCTAAGAAAGGTGATCTTTCTTCCCTAATGCATTCTAACGTCATTTTAGATTGTTTTCAAATTTAATAATAGTAGTAGCAACTTTGTCAAAATTTACACTGAAATCACTTCCTGACACTACCATCAGTGAATGTTGAAGAACAATGAATTCATACCTGATTTCAGTTATTCAGTTATTATTTTACACATAAAAGGAATGAATGGAAAAGCAAATGTTCTCTTCTTTTCAACTATTTAATTAAAAATATGCACATTTGAATATTATAGAAGTAGGAATATATTTCTTCTTACGAGAATTCTGAGACATTCATTTTGAACCCTCAGAAATTAAGTACTGGCATTTTGCACAACCAGAAAATGCAAGACAGATAGAGCTGCTGCTAATCCTCAGTAAAAACTTACCTGATTTCAAAGTCTCTTGTGTTAGGAACACATGAGCACAAAGGCACGGACATTCTCCTTACCTAAAAATGTACATTTTTCTTTGAGAGAAGAGTGGCAAGAGATAGAAGAGGGCAACAGCAGTCACAGCCAATGTCAAAAGTTAGTAATCTGCAGAAAAATTTACATGACTGCTAATTATATGGACAAAAACTTTAAAAATTATGAGATTGATTAATATCTATAATTTAGCTATACAGTAACTAATTTCAGAATTAACCGATGAAAAAATATCAACAAGAATTTTTGGTGTGCCTCTGAGCCTATTTTAAATGAAATAAAAATGAAGAATACTTGAATGGTTTCACAAATCTATTTAAAAGTACTTTTCACTTTGTTATATTTCTATGTTTAAGCTGTATTAGTGTAGAAATTCTACACATATTATTATTAATATATTTAAAAAAAAAAAAAAAAAGCTTTCAAGCCACTCTAATGCTTTCCAAGCTTTCCTTTTGTCCAAGAAAAATATCATTTTGTTCATAGGACAAAATTATTGTTTCCTGCTGAGTGGGAAAATTAGCTTTTCTTTATTTCATTGTTTTGTGAAAGAAAAATGGAAGTGTTAAACATTGTCAGAGAACTTTAACTCCTAAATTAAAATTATTGTACTGCATTCCCTGTTGTAGTGGATACTACTAAACTCTCAGTGGTGGTGGTGGAATACATCTCTCCTTTGACACCAATGCACACAAAATGTTAGTTTTTACAGAGTCAGAAGGTGTCTAACCTTTAGTTTTGGATCCTATGATTATTCCAGCAAAATGTTATTATGGAAAGTTCACTGACTGAAATACACACCCTGCTCAATGTTTCATATATTTTCAACATCTTTATAAATACTTTGATTGTAATCAACAATTCAATGAGATACCAAAGGTAGAATTGCTATGTCCTCTGAACATCTGCTGACTTCGGAGCAAATTTGCCAAAAAAATTCCAGAGTGAAAATGTCAACATCCAGGACAATTCACATACATGACCAGTAGTTGTACAACATCCAGTGTTCCATTAAAAAAATGAGATTCTCCTTGATTTAAATGCAACAGGATCAGATTTATTTTACTGCAAGAGACATGGCAAATACTTTACAAAATATCACAGATTTTTCATCACCTTAATGTTTTTTCTTTGTTTAAACATCTAGAACTGGTAAATTTGCAACTTGTAACTGACTTTATTTGAAACCTGAAAATTCACTTTAGTGATACCAAATAAAACAGTCAGAAACACAGGGGAAAAAAGAAAGATATTGGGATCTCTGCAAGAAATATTTTATCCATATTATAGATGGATGTTTAATTACGTCAAAAGAAAAATAATGTTTCCACTTTATATTGGCAGGTAGACTTGCAGATGAATCTGCTCCCTCTGACAATGGATGGTCCATAATTTGGGGATACATGCTTGAGTGCTCTTCATTGAACTTCTGGGAAGAACACGAATCAAGATCATCCTAAGAATTTATACCACAGCAGAAAAACTGAGTAAGATTAACAATGTTACTGCTCCAGGCTGGTTAGAAAATAGAAAAAAAAAACCCCAAGTGTTCTGAGCAGACATTACAGATGTGTTTGGCATGGAGCTGGTAACCACAAAGTGGAAAAACAGCAAATATATTGAATATGTCAAGCTCAGGGAGAAAATTCTGGACTGCTACCCAGACTAGGTAAACCTCCAAGGCAGATTTTCTGGTCCTTCTGAACAAATCTGTCTGCTCTATAGCCTTGACTAACATCAGAAAAAAAACAACATTTTTTTCAGCACTTGATTCCCTTTATCTAAGGTTACTGAAGTGCCAGACAATATTTGGTGATTTTTTCTTCCTCTTCTCTGCAAATTGATCTTAATCCTACCTAATCTACACAATGAGAAATTATAATTTCAGCCACAGCATCAAGTCATATGTGAGCACACCATTAAATACATGAAATACAGCTTTTCTTTCCAGGAATTGAATTCTTCAAGTGAGTAACTTCAGTTTATAATGTAATTACCATTTTGTCATTTATTGTCCACTTGCACACACACATATATACATATCCATATCCATACTTTCATGAATGAATATGTACAAATATGTTCAGACACAGAATCTAAGATGAGGGGTTTTGGTGTTCAGCAAAAAGCCCTGAGCTCTGGACACAACTGGACTTCAAACTTGCTGCTCAAGCTGGAAGACAGCAATAACAAGATAATTATCCTGCCATTACACAGCACTTACCTTGCACTGCTTATACAGCATGAGGACGACAGCTAAAACGTAGTTACTCAAAAAATATATGTAGCAAACAATGCATTTAAAATAAACCCAGACCCTTTCTTCTGGCCTTTGTTTTTTTTTTTTTTTTTTTTTTAAATTTGGTAATTTAACATGCCATTCCCTTTATCAGCTCTTTGTTCTGCTGACTTATGAGAGAAAGAGAAATTGGTGCAACAAATTTGCAGTTTTAACAGGTTTATTATTACATTATTCCTTTATGGGGTCTTCTACGTAATTGCCCAAAATGATGTTATAAATTCCCACCAGAAATACTTATTCTTCTATAGCCTGATGTCCGATGTCTAGAGGACATGAGCAGTGCATCTCCCTCGTCTGCTATCAGCATGCCTACACATTCCTTTTCGGTGTATTAGAGGGCAAAGTAAAGAGGGGACAAGGACTAAGCGATCCAAATGGATAGAGGGAAAGGGAGAGAAAGGGAGAGGGAGGATTTGAAAATAAGCCAACAAGCACTTACAGCAGAACTAACTACCAGCAAAACATTTCCTTCACAACAAAGGTTGAATCAAAACCCTATTCCCCCAGCATATGAATTAGAAGAACAATCGTGTGATTATGATTAAAAAAAAGAGCATTACATTTTATGTTCAGCTATAATTGGTATTTATGACAATTTATGTAAACAGTAATGAAGCCTATGTGATTTTTGCAGGGAAATTGCATTATGACACCAATGATCGTTACTGTTAATTTTCCTGAAGATGATGGCAATCAGCAGGCATAGTTTCATTGTAAATAGGTTAATTTAAAATTCAAACGCTGCTGGTATTTCAAAATGAGTTCACATTTGATTTCCGAAAGCTTTGGCCCTGGCTGTCAGGATGTCAGGAAAAGAATGTTTCACAACAGAAAGAAAGAAAGAGCAAATGAGAATGAGGAAGAGAGACTAAATAAGCTTTCTTCCAGAAATGTGTTTTCGCCTGCTAATTCAACTATTTTCCTACATGTGATGTGATCTGTTGGTTTTTTCACTGATTGTTTACACAAGTTCACAGTGAAAATTGGGCTCACCATGCCTGGGAATCTTGGGCTAATCTAATAGTTTATCCAATTAAGTTATGGTGGCTATGCCAAGGGTCAATATAATGGAATCCTCACCAGTGGAAGGCAGAGGCATCACATTTCCTCACACAGAACACCAAAACTCACCTAGCAGCATGTCTCGCTTCTTGGCAATGTATTTCAACACCTAAAAATACCTCACTTCGAAATACATTTTTCTTCCCACCACTTGCAAGTAGAAGGTTTTCATACACATAAGCATAATCAAACTCCCAGCTCTGCTGTGTGAGGAAATGTAATATTATCTCCTGTTTCACAGAAGGGAAATTGAAGTGCTAAAGCTTGAATTTTTAGTTGCCAGAACAACAAAGAACAGGCAATCTGCATAAAATGGGGTTCCAGTTACACTTAGAAGCCCTGAGATTAATGATTCCACAACCTTGTCTCTTCAAATGAAGTATCACCAGATCCTTCCCCATGCACATTTTTATAAATTGTTCAAAAAAACCACATTTTCTGTGTTTTTAAGCCCTTCTACCAAAACTGTTTGAAAGCATTTTATTATCCTAGATTGATTTGAATATGAATATCTAAATGAGCATAAATATCTATCATTCTCCAAAAGCAGGCAGAGAGTGAGTACGCATGGAGGCCAGCTCAGATAACGACTGCAATAAAACCTTCTGCTTGTCTCCAGCACAAGGTCACTTTCAAGGACAACATTAACAACTTGTTCACAATCTAAATGACATATTTAGATTAGAGTTTGCAATGTACATAGGCAGCTTTTTTTTTTTTCATTCTCTCCTCATTGTCAGATAAAATGTTTGATAGGAATATCTACTGTAACCTTTCAGATTTCATTTATTTAGGAGAAATAAAATAATGAAATGCCAAATGAATTAAGAATGGTTTTTCCTATAGTATCAGGTGAAGACAATTTAAATAGTCCATATTCACAAACACAAAAAGATGAATGATCTTTTCATTTGTTAGTGTAAATGGGATGCATTTTTTAGCTATTATTTGCTGTGTCTTGAGAAATTTTTAAGAGTGAAATTTAGTCAGATACAAAAGATGGGCCAAAGAAATACGAAATTGCACTTTTAGAATTGCAATCCTTTATTTTGGCTGTCTTCACAAGCGTTAAGCTCTTCATCCTCTTGGTCCATTTCAAAGGAAACTAGGCACTTTTTTTTTTGTAAACTCTACTAGTAATCCCATCCATATTTTTAGAGAGGCAGCCCATGAAAAAGATCAAGGAAGAACTTCATATACTTTTTTTTTCTGGAAAAGATAACATTGGGGATTAAAGAGAAGGTGTACCCTGCACTGACATAAAAACTGAGCTAACACTAATTCTCCTCATCTCCTGCACCCACATGCTGGCATTGTGAAGTTCACACAAACTCTACAATGTATCCATCTGAAACAGATAAAACAAAAGTCTTAGTCCCTTCTTCTCTTTAGAAATCCTACATAATTAACTAAAAAGGATCTTCTGATTTTTTTTTTTTTTTTTTTTTGTAAATTAATATTTGTTGGTCGTATGATCAATATGAGTAGTTACAGAATCCATCTGGTAGAATCCTCAGAATATTAACTGTTGTTTTATTCTGTGTTCTCACAGTAAAACTACCTGAAACACCACAGTAAAATAGCAATGGATGTGAAGTTATTTCAGACAATATTTTTGTGACAAATTTTAAAAAGAGACTAGTTTTAGAAAACATAATTATATAATAATAGTTGTCTTAAATAGGGTAGTATTTGGGGCCCTAAACCAGAAACAGGGTCCAATAATATAATGTCATGGAAACAAATAAAGAGTTTTTTTCTCAGAAGGCCTTTTCTCAGAAGACCTATTATTTATGCAAGTAAACAAAACAAAATATACAAAAAGGAAACAATGGGTAGAAAATGTAATGGAAACAAATCAACTTATTAAAAGCTTTCTGCTTCCATTAGATACTGACATTATTTCCATTATTTATTTGGCAGATACAGTTCTCATGACAAACACCATCACAAGACACGTCTCAAGAAGGAAAGTCTTATTCAGCATAGAATTAGTCTGTCAAATCTAGAAACAAATGGAGGCAATAAAGTAGGATGGTAATGTTTCTCAAAATCCTATCCTATCAGCTTGCTTGCCTAAAATTCAGATATGAGCTTCTACATCTAATTGACATCCAGACGAGTTGCATCCACTGCCTAATCATAAAAGATAGGAAATAATTTCCTGCTGTGGTCAATGGAAACAAACAGAAGGCTTTACATCCTGATCCATCTCTGCTTCTTACTAAGACATTACCTTAGACTGGATGAGTTTCATCCTGGATATCCCCACTCCTCTTCATTAATGGCTGAGTAGGTCTACACAAATACTTGGAAGTATAAGCCTGGCTTCTGTGAAGAATTAAGCCGATTTTCAGTGCTCTAAAAGTGGTAACCTTGTCATGTTATGTTGACATGGTTGACAGCAGGCCACACAGTTTGCCATGAATTTTCAAGGACTTGAGTCTGGGGTTAGCAAGACCTCTACTGTTTGATCTATTCTTGACGTGTCTGCAGGTCTGTTTTACTTGGTTTAGTTGTGAACATATTTTTCTTTAACTGACCAGTCATCTCTGGAAGATTTGCTTTGCTTGTGTTCATCCTCGTGTGGCACAACCATAGTTACATACAGCAATAAGGAGTTTTCCTGTGCAGAATGGAGGATTTATGACAAACACAGTGGCATAGTGTAGAGAAGTACAGGCCTGGTGTCACAGTAGAGGGCTTGAGAAGTGGGGACATGGGTTGTAGAGCAGAGAAGTACAGACATGGATTGATAAAAGATAGGGCACAAGCTACCTCTTGAGTCCACATGGATGTCAACAGGTTCATATCAGATAGTGACAAACATGCCTGAAGCTGAAAAAAGAATAGTTTTAGGGGTAACACAGAGAACAGAGAAAATTTTCATATTCATGGAATTCTCACAAAAAGGAAAAAAATGTGTAGTACATTTTGTCATAGCATGGCAGTCTGGGCAAAAAAAGAGCAAAGTGTAAAAACATGTTTAGTAATAGGTAAACATGACCCCACAGAAATCCTACCGGGAGAAAGAAGAAACTATAAAGATCAGAGAAATGCTTTTCCCATTTAAGAACTTGGGATGCTGAAGATTCACCATAACTTCTAATGCCATCACCACTACTCTCAGCAGATGAAACCAGTGACCTTGGGATTCGGGGGAAGAAGGTAAGGGTAATGTGAGGAAAAGAGGTGAAAACATAGAAGTGTTTCTTACAACCAAATATGTCATAAAATCAAGGATTTGTAGATTTGATAGAGGAGAGAAGCTCGTATTTTGAGTTAGAGTAGGATTCTACTAAGATCTGTACAGAACTTCATGGCCTAAAATCCTATTAGGAATTGCCTATATAACAGTCAAACTTACCCTGGATCATGGCCTAAATTCTGACTCTGTTCATTGAGATTTGATTTTCACATGCACATCCTTGTTTCATACAACTTAAGTACAAATTTTTATAAGTTGCTGGAAAAGAAAATGAGACTTTACCCCATAATGTAATTGGTATTGAATGTTGTGACTGAATAATGATCTCCAACAGATAGCAAATACAAGTATTCAAGCAAAGCAGACATGTTTATTTGCAAAGCTGGAGACCATTTTTCAATCACAACATTCAATTTCTTTCTCATTAATTCCATTACAGCATCATGGTTCATTGCCAATGAAAGACCAGATGAATAAAATAGAGGAGAGTGACCCACAGACTCAGAAAATCAGATGCTGGTGGTACTAGTTAAAAGATCAAATAATCACTCTGCACACTTGGATAGGTGGAAAACTTTGGTGATTAAGTAAATTTTATATGGTCATGCATAACATTTGTGTAAATCCAGTGACCATCATCTGGATATCAGAATTTAATCAAGAGCAACACTCTTCCATATTTTGTTCAACAAGTTACTCTTTAATTTAATACTGATAATTTAATCAAGCTTGAATAGACTAAACCCATCTGAATTGCTCAATGGTAATGGGATTTTGGGGTAGGGCTCTTCCCTACTGATTACTGCTAAACATAAACCCTTATGTAAATAATAAGCTCAATATTTTGAGTAGGTATATTTACCTGTTTAGAACCGCAGCAGCAACTTCATGAAACAGGCAGTAGAATATCTGGAAAGGAATTAATAGATTGTTTTATCAGGCTCAGTAATAACTCCCAATCTTTTATTTTTTATCAAATTCCAGTGATGGCTGGATTCAGCACTGTAGAATGCAGAGGAAATTGATCCCATGCTCTGATCAGTCTTCATTTTGTTTTTCTCTGCACTGCAAAAACATGGCAAAGGGAAAGAGAAGACCAAGCCTCGGTATTTTGAAGGTGTACCCTGCACTGACATAAAAACTGAGCTAACACTACTTCTCCTTATGTGAAAACATCTCCTCTACCCACATGCTGGCATTGTGGAGTTCACACTCAGCACCTACCATCTGCCCAGCATGAGCACTGGTGAACAAGGACGTACTGCTAACCAAAAAAAAAAAAAAAAAAAAAAAAAAAGGGGAACTGTTATTTATTATTCATCAATCTCCAGGGCTTCTTTGCCACTCACAGTTAGCTCACTTGCCACAGACACTATTTACCATTTGACAGTTCAATTCAGGTACATCTAACGGAAGCAGTGCTTGTTGCTAGCACTCATGTATACCGGAACAGTCAGTATCTCTCAAGCATGACATGCACATTATAGAGCAAATGCAAATGAACAGCCCCTGTTGCAAAGAACTTACAATCTAATATGAAGGAGAGAGAGAAAGAACAGCAACTTTGGGCATAAAGAGTGGTGAGAGAAGAGAAATATTGCTAAGCTAAAGCATTTGCAAATCACTTCTCTCACATCGCAAAACTCTGGACTGCTTTAAGATCATTACACATATACATGCCACACAAATGGGATATAGCAATATCCTATAAAGATAACATTAGGTCTGTAAAATGCTATAAATTCTAAAGCACTGATTTTGGCCAAGATAGATATATACACTATCATAGTAAGTCAGACTACTCTCCTTCCCCACTCACTCAGGCAAACGTTTAGGGGTATGACACAGATGAATTTAAGTGTTGCAGTAACTTGAAGGAGTGAACTTGACCCGTGCAAGAATATAAGACCAGATGTGTAGATGAGATAATTGATATCCTTGCAAGAACCTCTGTATCATCTGTGAAGGACTGAAGTGTTCAGGTGAAGTTCTCAATGACTGCAGAAAGGTGAATATGGAATCCATCTTTAAAAAAGGCCAAAGTGTGACCTAGGTATTTACAGGTTAGTTGGCCTTACTTTGATCTCAGGAAAAATCACAGGGCCAATCTATTCTAAATAACTCTAACTTTTTCACAGTTACAGTTCCTCTGATTTTCTCTGAGGATGGAAAACTTACATAGAGACTTAGGAAGATCCACAGAAAATCCTTATGTGATATAAGGTCCTGTCACAGTAATATTCAATAAACAGTGCATAATGTAAAATATAAAATGTATATTTAGCAAAAGGGGGAGTTTATAATAGTGGTTATATTCTGGCTCCTTCACTATATTTTAAGGAATATAAAGGAATATAAAGAGTATCAATTGCAATTCCTCATGAATTAGTAGTTATCTCTCCCAAACGTTTTTACTCAGGCCATGTGTTCATTCCTTGTCTTTGTACAACCTTCCATCACAGCATCAGGCACTTTTAATGAAGAAGTTCAATACTGGCTGGGCTTTCTGAATGCCAGACATCTCCATTCAGTGCCACTCACTATTATCCTGCTTTCTGGATGTTCAGTTAGTTTTCAGTTCATGAAACTGAGTTCTTATCTGAGCCAATTTGAACTAATTTTTTGAGACACTGTATCAAATGATTTACTAAAATCCAAATATGTTATGCCAAATGCATTCCCTTAAGCCACTAATTTTGTAATTCTGTCATAAACAAGCAATCAAGTTCATCTGACAAGATTCGCTCTCCTAAAGCCCTGCTGCTTGTTTATAATAACCATCTACAAATACATGAAAGATGCATACACCAATACCAGAATTAGGCTGGATCCTGCAAAATATGAGGAATTGAAGCTCAACAAAAATAAAATGTGTGTGGTGAAGAAATCCACTGGTTAAATGAAGAATGTTCTGAAACAAACACTACAGAGATTGGTAGTCTTGCTTGCGACTGAAAGAATTTAGACAATATAACATAGATTGAGCTAAATATCTCTTTTTCATTTTCCTACTTGTATTTTCTTCTTGCTGCCTGTAAAGACTGTATGTGTCTCAAAAATCTGTGGAAGAATAAGATAAACTTGTTTAACTAAAGCTTTGCTCAGAGATAGGATGTAGGGGGAACAACACTAAAAAGAGAATACTAAAAACAAAACCCACAAAATGAAACCAAAAGAGGAGCAGTATGAAAAGGTATGAAAGCCTCATTTATTTTTTCAATATGTTTTATAATCTAAAATGAAAAGGGTAACAGTGAAAAAGGTTATGTAAAATATTTTGCTTGGAATGGAAAACACTTTTTCTAGGACAGCATCTGTAAAGGTAATACAGAAATTGCACTTCAGCTCTATTTCAAAACTGGTATTATTTTCCATTACCACCCCTATATATTACAGCACTGGTGGTCTCTTGATATGATTCTACATAAATATATAGTGATGTGTATGTGCCACACACATAAATATCATATTAGTTTTTGTGACTTTGGGAGTGGTGTCAAGTGACAACAGACTAGATATGGATCGTTTTATGTCAGGTTATAAAAGCATGAAGAGAAGGGAAAAATCCCCTTGTTAATTGCTCATAGTCTAGAGAATTATTTTAAAGTAGACACTTCAC
This sequence comes from Lanius collurio, assembly GCA_020086605.1. Classification (NCBI taxonomy): domain Eukaryota; kingdom Metazoa; phylum Chordata; class Aves; order Passeriformes; family Laniidae; genus Lanius; species Lanius collurio. Next base: position 31,917,274 of record JACBWW010000008.1, on the reverse strand, counting down.
CCTTCTCCAAGCTTAAAACAAGGTGCAATAAATGCTGCTCCTGTGTGCAGAACAACTGTTTCTCTAATAGATAAATTTATTATCCAGAGATGAATAATTTTATATGTTCTTATACAAAAAGTATATTGCTTACCTTTTTATGAAATTACCAAATTTTGAAAAATGCACTTGCCTTTCTTGATGGAATAATTACACACTGGTTTCGATGAGCTACTCTCTGTTACTGATAGTCTTGATTTATCCATTTTAACATTTTCAAGAAAAAGAATGAGAGACTTTTGTTCACTTATTTCTTCATCACAACTCCCAGAAAATTTACATATCTAGTTGTGATACACCATAGAAAGAGTTTAGAGGTCAGGAAAGCACAGCAAGTTGTGATTGACAAATAATCAAAAGTATGGATTTGAAGCTAATAAAAATACAAAAGACCTAAATTAATCTGAGAGCCAATCACAATTTTTGAAAGGGAAATATTGACTTCCTTCAAGCTTTTGAAAAAGTGCTCTGCAAGCTGTTCATAACATTTCAGCTATTTCTCCTCCTATCACCTAGGATTGAAAATATTCATAGGAGTCATGAGGACCATCATTTGCCCAAATTTCCCCTTAGTCATGACATGACCGACCAGTCAATGTGGTAATGGGAGACAATCTCAAGTTTTCACCTAAAATGTTCCTTATGACTCAAATTGTGCTTCAGTTTCCATTAGGAACTTTGAGCTATAATGTTTCTTATGAGTATATTTTCTTTCCCTACAATACAAATATAACTTCTGGCTAACAGCTAAATTACTCATTTTATCATCTATATGTTAACCATCACTCCATACGTTAAAAATTGTTAATTTGTCAGAAGGACCTATAGCAAATACATTAGACCTCTCCATAGATATGATGATCACTTATTTAACAGTGTTTCAGGTAACTGAACCTCTGGTAATGTAATGAAAGCATGTCCAGTTCTGGGATTAATTGGCACTGGCTCCTTTGTGGCCTTAAAAACACAAACTACTTCTGAATTCACAGTAAACTGCTCCTCTCAATTGTCAGAACACTTTAAACACATTTCATGCTTCATGTCACCCGTTACTACATAGAAACCATCTCTGTACTGATAAATAGTAGTTTTAACAGTTCACAGAATCATTAAACCACAAAGAAATAAGGATGGGATTCACCTCACCTAACTTTAGCCATCTAAAAATTATGTGATTTATGTAAAGCAATCATGAGAACCAATTTTGTTGCAAATATAAAAGGGTAAGCATCTTTAGAAGGTCGTTCACCTCATCCTAAAATAGTGTTTAAGATGGCAGAATGACTTTTTCAGGTAGAGGTTTGTGTCTCACCATTAATTTAGAGGGTGTTACGATGACTACTGTATAAAGAATTTTACTTAAATTAATGTCAGTAGATAAGCCTTACTCTATATGTCACTAAACAGTAAAGAAAAATTAAATATAAACAAACCACTTGAATTTGGTCACCATTCTTGTGCTTTTCATTATTATTATGATATTTCACACATTCTCATTCATTTAATCCAGTGGGTCTACACCAACTTTTTTTTTTTCCTTTTTATGTTTTGTTGAAGCTTTGATCTGTAACTAAGGAGTGATTATTTACTGAGGAGAGTGCCCCTCAAACAACATTCCCCCAACAGAATTGCTAAGTGTGCACGAAAATATTTACTTTCTTTCTGGAGTAATGTTAAAATATAAATGTAAGTTAAAAAAAATAAAAGGGAGAACTAAGAAACAGAGAACTGTTCTTCGCTGTGGGAAGGAATAGCTCTGCTTTTAGGGGTTACAGTGGGCAAACAAGCTGATGCAAATCCTCCCAGCCGTGACTGTAATGTGAAAAAGCTAATGCAATCCCTGGCTGTCTAAATATATGAGTAGGAATAGGGACTGGTTTAACATTTATATATGACACAGATAAAACAGATTTAGAATTTCTTCTCTTTTTTAATACTCTTAATGCTCATCTTTCAAAAACAATGATGGAAAATCAGGGAAGATGCAGAAAAGAACCACAAAAATGATTTAGGAGTCATGGAAAATGCCTTATAGTGAGACACTGAAAGAGCTATACTTATTTACCTTATCAAGAAGAAGATTGAGAGGTGATTTGATTAGAGTGTCTAAGTACCTTCACAGGGAGAAAACACTAACTACTAAAAAGCTCTTTAATCTAGCAGAGCAAGGCATAACAAGAGACGATGTCTGAAGCTGAAGCCAGACAAATTAGAAATAAAGCGCAATATTTTTTAACAGCATGGGTGATTAACCACTGGAACAAACTGCTAGGGGAAAAGTGGATTCTTTTTTGTCTTGAATCAAGCTTTTGCCTTTAAATCAAGCTTGGATGCCTCTCTGGAAGATTAAGCATCTCTTGAAGTAGCTAAGTTTTGAGTGAGTCTTAAGAGAGCAGGGGAATGTTTGTGTAAGGACTGTAAGATCTTTCAGTGAGCATGATGTGGAGATGTTCCACCGCAGATAAGGACTCGTGGTATTCAAGAAGTCAGTTTTAATGCTCTCATTGTTCCCACTGACTTTAAAATATGAGAATCATGCAAATTCTAAACAAAATCTGGCCTCAGCTACAACTTTGTTGAATACAAAAGAAGTCCATCTGGGCACCTAAGTACATTGAGTTGGAATTAACTGGTCTATCAAGTAGTTTCCTTTTTTAAGTAAAAGAAAGTGGGAAATATAATTTGCTGCTCCTGAAAATTTTTTAGATTTCAGACAATATCCTGTTCTGCACTGAGACAAACTGTAAAACATTTTCAATTTCCTCAGACTTGCTAGCATTTTGGGGAATGATGCTTTATGCAGAGATTTTCTCCTTGTGTGGTTCTCCTGCAGACTGACCTATAGCGAAATTATAATCACCACATTGCAGCAGCTCAATAATAGAAATCATTGCCTGAGAGTCATCAGGAATTTGGTTTTGAAATGACATTTTAAGTGTCCTGATGTGTGTTTTTGCCTCATGTTGTGATATTATATATTTGCATTTACACTGAGTGCTTAGACATGAAGGACCAATATAATTTGTCTGTATGACATAAAAATGGGGCTTAGGAGGGAGAAAATACATTTCATGGCTGTTGCAGAGAGCTGGGGAAAGGAGTGACCCAAAAGGAAGAAAGAAAGTCTCAGAAGGGCAAAGTTCTTGTAGAAAATATGTTATTTGCATTTGAATGTGCTCCAGTCCCATGTCCAGCTGGGCAGAGCACATTCAGCTGCACATTGTGCTATTGTGCAGTGGAGTGGTGTTCATTTGGATTATGTCCCTGTATGCTGCTGTAGCTGCTTCTGCCTGTCTGGGTATGTGATATGCTGTGGATGCACGAAGGCATAGATTTCAAATACAATCGCATGTGCTTGTGAATGATTAGATGAATAATACTTTTATTGCTATCTGTTACAAAGAATTTTCTTTCTTGTCCCCTCAAGATATAACTATGAATTAAAGAAAGCTGGCAATTACAAGCTGCTGCTGCTGCACAAGAGAACAAGGACAGCAACTATTTGCAGAGCATTCTTTCTTCCATCTTTCTTTTTTTCTTTCCTTTCCCCCTGCCTTTCTTTTGGCTGAAGAAAAGTTTAGAAGCCAGTTTTTTCTCCTCTCCACTCTACTGGCTGTTCCAGCCTGGAGCTAGCTTGTTATAACCTACTTAGTCAGTTGGGTGCTGTCAGTCACTCCTTCAGAATCAATGGTTGCAGATGTGAGCTTGGATGCTATGCTATTTCCCCCTGCAGTAACAAGCAGTTAATAGATTTTATTTTAATTTTTATAACTGCTTTGTCTTACCAACAATGGCAAAAGTTAGGGGATTTACAGTTGATTTGCAGATAAACACATGCTTACCAAAATGAGGTGTAGTCTTTTGAAGTGGCAATTCCATGTCCAAGCAAAACATTAATAATGATATAAATCATATACTTGTCCTATAGGGAATTTGTTTGCATGAACAAGAAATGTCAGTGCATCAGAATTTTGCTAAAGAAAAGAAATATTCAGCAGGTCTGTCATCAGGGGAGTGCAGTTTTCCTATTGAAAAAAAAAAAAAAGGAAGCCACAAGCATGGCTACATTTGGAAAATCAGAACCTTTTTTATTGTGTGTTGCTGCTGCTATTATTATTATTATTATTATTATTATTATTATTATTATTATTATTATTACTACTACTACTATTATTAGTATTATTATCACTGCTGCTCTGCTGCTGCTATTTCCTCCAGTGAAAATAAAAATTTTTGATCTTTCCCTTTGCTTTGGAGGGATGGTCATGACTAAAAGTTATCCTCACATTTCCATGACTTTGCACACCTTTGTTATTGTATGGAATTGCTCTCATGCAGCATTCTCCCAGATGCTGCTGGCTTTCAGGGGGAAACAGGAGGCAGACTGTGGGTAGTTACTTGTTCCAAAGCCAGTGCTGACTTTTCCTGATGTTGTCAGATTAGGTTACCATTGCAGCTCTGAGGTCTTAATTGCACTCCAGACAGCCTCAGCTCCAGTTTTAACCCTACTCCTTAGGAAGGAGGAACATTTCATGGTGGAAGATTTTAAGCGCAACACAGCAAAGAAACCTTGTAAACTATATATGCACAAAATTGCTTTTAATAATTAGGACAGCTCCATGTGGAAGAAGACAAAGGTGCATCTCACCTGTCCCAGGTGCTCCATGGACATGTCCCAGACACAAGTGGCTTGAATATCCATGTTCAATTCCCAGAAGATCCTGCAAGGAAAACTACAGCAGAAGACTTTGGGCCTTTCACTTCTTCTGTGAGGAGATGGGGGTACAACTAGGAAACACTGACAGTAATATCACAAGTTAGGCTGTCTTTCAGTTGCCTCACTCCTGGTGAATTTATCTCAGTTCCTGGAGAAAAAAAAAAAAAAAAAAAAAAAAAAAAAAAAAAAAAAAAAAATCTCTGTTATCTACTAATAAGCAATTCTTTCCCCAGCTTTTCAGAGAAACTGATAAGCCAAATTGTAAATGCATAGGAGAAGGAGGAAAAAAGTCCTTCTTTTACTGTCAAATGAGGTTTATGTATAATTACCAGATGGGACTGGAGTTCTTATTTCTAGTGGACTCTTGCTGAATGAAGATACAAATCCCACAGTTTCTTCTACGTGATGACAGTTCAGGTTAGGTCTTCTCATAGGATTGTTCTCAGAAGGGTCAGAAAACTAGTGCTCTGAAAATTTTCATGGAACATTTGGGATTTCAATGGAAATTAAAAATAAAGGACTAATTTTTTAATGAATTTCAATTTGGATTCTCTTATGACTTTTTCTGAGATTGCTCTTTGACCATATTGGAAAGTATCTAGAGAGATCTTGACTGTGAGAACAGTTTTCCCACTGCCCAGAACTACTCCCACATTGTCCATCATGTGAACTGGGTCCTTTCCTCTGATTTCAAATCTGAAAGACCCTCACTTTGCACAAAGAAAGACGAAAATCATAAGGTTGAAGAGCAGATTTCTCTTCCACAAAGACTTTTGACCTTAATAGTACAATATTAACACAACAGGAAAAAAAGCTCCTGCATTCTAATTATTTTAAGCTGAAGATCAGAGATGGTACCCTCAAACCCCTAAAGAAATGGCTCCCAGTTTTTTCCATCTCTGGAAATCTTTTACACGCAAATGTTGAAAGTCCAAATACTGCTATGGACAACTTAACTCCCACAGGATTCATGAATCTGATTTTAGCTTCTTCTATGATATTTGGTTCTTCCCTATGAATATGGATATCTTGAATATATTCCTTTGTGTGAATAGGAAGCTTCAAAAGACTTTCACTATTGGAAATTCTGAACAAGTATTTCTTCAAGGAAGTGACCAATGTAAAAATAAAATGGACAGGCTACAAAAATAAAAAAGGAGATGAACGCTTAATGAAGTAATATCTGTTTATAAATTTAACACAGAGATTAGAAATATGTTCCATATACTAGAAGAATTTTTTTTATTTCTCCTAGAATATTCCCTCATCCAAGCCTTGGAACTCTCATATAGCTGCAATTTACCCAGCAAAGAAAACCTGCCTAGAGCTGCTAAATGCTGCAATGTTTGACTGCTCACCCAAAACAATTACCCCTGTTTCAGTGTAGAAGTGGTGCCCTGCAAAAGATTTTACTTATCATTCATTTATTTAAATTACTTTCTGCAAGGCCAAGTGAGTTCTGGGAAATGTACCAGACTGTGATCCCTAGAGAATCAGCTTCTATTTAACTTTAAAAAAACCCCAACAAAATAAACCCCCTCAAAAAACCCAACAAAAGCAGACCAAGCAAGAAACTAGAAAGAAAACTAGCAGATCACAAATGTTATAATCACACTTCCCCTCCTCTGCCCACACAAAAACCCCTACAGAGAACTGTAGATACCATTTCCTGGAACATTTCAGTTTCTAGACTGAAAACAAGAGTCACACTGATTATGTTCTGCCTAAATTGGAACTTGGCCGAAATCTGGGAGTCTTTTCTAAGAAAGTAATTAGGAGCACTTGCTCTCTGTTCCACCTGTTCCTGGCAGCACTTACTCCCTTCTAGGATAAAATACCAATCTACCTCAGACTGAGCAATCCTCAGTTTTACATTCAAATATAGAACTACAGACATGTGTTTAATCATATCCTGCTTACATGAAGTACTCATTTTCTTTTTTTTTTTTTTTTTCAATTTTCTTATAAAGAAAATGTCCTTTCAGAGAAATGAAAGACCAACCTGAATTCCCAGTTCATCTTGCTTATTTTCTAGAATACGGTCCTAAATATTGAGATAAGAACCAGGTACTTCTTTGTTCAGTTTATCAGTTTTGTGTTCCACAGTCTGTGGATTGAAATAAAATTGTCTTCTATACAGCGTTTACAAATCAGTAAACTAAAAGCAATCTAAATATAATCCTGGTGCTTTGCCTTTACTTTAAAAAAACAAAAACATTATGTCATAATGTTCTTTATCCCTGCCCATCTATCCCCCATTTTTCAGGTGTTTCATTTACTTAGGAACACCACCATTCATAATACTAACTTTTTGAATTTAAATGTGGGTTTATTTGCATTTACTGTAGCTCATCCCGGATGTCAATCTCTCCTACCTACCTGGAAACCAAGTAAAGGATTCTGATTGAAGAACAACTCTTGGTTTGTTTTTTTTTTTTGGTTTTTTTTTTTTTTTTTTTTGTACTATTATTTTTTTTGTTTCCCTGGGAATCAAACTCCTTTTCTTTCTCTGTAACAAGAATGACAAAATTAAGCAGAGTTTTCTGGACAGTGAAATACAAAGGCAATAACTTACCTGCAGACATTGCATCTCTTAAAATTTTTGTGTGATAAGAACTGTTGCTGTTTCTTCCTCCTAAGTCTTGGACATTTAGGGATTAGTTTTACATGTTATGAGACAATATGTTTTATCATTCCTCATCTTTCTACTTGCCCCCAGCTTTGCTCACAAAGCTGTCATTTCATTTGTTAGACAGTTGCCTATGTAGTATGAATTCTTTTGGTGCTAAACTACACAATTGATGAGGTTATGCTAAAGCTAATAACTNTGGCAAGGCATGGGTTTATATATTTCTCACAGCTTTTTGGGTGCTCTGTTAAGGTTTTTGGGCTGCAGAAGCATCAAACCACCAGACCTTTTGGTCCACCTGACCCAGCTGAATGTGACTTTGGTCCTGGTTCACCACAACAGCTTACTTCCAGCTGAGGTAAGCACCCAGATGTGTGAATGCTCTTTTAGAGTTCACTATCTGAAATGAAGGTGGTTCAAACAGTCGTTTAAAAACTGAAAACAGAGAACCTGAGTGGCCTTTATGAGTCAAGCTGAAAGAACAATCTCTTTTAGCATTTTGTTTACCATTCCTTTGTAGTAATAAAATGAAGGAAAAAAAAAAATATATATATATTTGGTGAGTTAATTTATATTTCTTAAACCTGCTAGAAATAAAGACTTTAATTTGCTGGTGACTAAATATAATTTGAAAAGGATGTGTGAAACAGCACTTTGCTCAAAGATTAGGGTTGGAAAGAAAAATATACTAAACCCAAAAGATTATTTTTAAAACAGTGAAAATTGTTAGCTATTGAAACAAAAGTACAGACAGAAAACATTTTCTATATCTGGTTCTCCTTGTATCAAGAGGTAACACTCTGAAATACAAGCTACAGAAAGTGTGTGTTCCTGTGCTTGGTATAAACAGGCAAAATACCTCAAGTAGGGTGCAATGACTTGACCTGTGCAGTGCTGATGTTGAGACACCAGATGCTTTCTTTTGTCTTTAGGTTCCAACGACCTTTTCATTTATCCAGAGGATGCTACAGTAGATCATAGGGAGATGTGATGGAATGAGCTCTTGCTGTGAGATCTCCAATATGATATAAAAATATCAGGCATGCTCAGAAAAGAAAAACTTCCTCAGTGTCTGCTTCTCTCCTTGAGCTCCCTGTGGAAATCAGAATTGGGGTTGCCAGCTTGTGCCAGGAACACAACACTGGAGTTTGGAGTTTCTTTCCAAAAGGGTGCTAAATACCAGTATTTAACTACTTTTGCTTCCTTGTTGTTTAAATTCAATCTAAACTGATAATGTGGTGCTGAAATACTGCATAAATTATAACCAATTCTATGAATTAGCTTTTTCCTACTTGTGGAAAGATATTTTTGAGTAAATATAAAGGAAAATGTTTCACAGAATAAAATTGCACAGGAAACTGTGGAGCTGCAAAATTTAAAATAGGATCCAGAATCTCAAGCCTCCTTACCCCATCAGCTACATTTCAGGAAAAGGAGAGGGAGAAAGAAAGAGCCTTGACTTCTCTCCATTTACTACCACTGCTTAAAGTTGGTGAACAGGTTCATCTCTGTTTGTTTGTAAGTCTGGAAAGAATTTTGAGGTTCCTGCAATATTTCATTTTGATTATTCATAAAATAATTGCAACCCAGGAGTCCTTCTTTATGTTTCTAAGAAACCTGAGTGATACCATTAGAAATATTTTTGGAAGCAAGAGAAAGATGACGCAAAAATAATTAGGCCACTATGAAATATGGTAAGGCTCTGAGTGTTTAAAGTTTTCCTCTCCCTCTCTTTTCCTAAGAAATGTATTTATTTTAATTTACATTTAGATTAGGTTCCCAGCAGCAGATGGAAGGAATTTAAGTCAATTTGCAATAGGAGACAGACATTCTAGCCAATGAAAAATCAAAGAAAAATAACAACCATCTCTTGCTCTCCTTTTGGACAATTGTCTTCAGAATAATCAGCATCATGAGAAAAAAAAAAAAAAAAAAAATCTTTCCAAGGCCAGATGGGTTCCATGCCTTAGTGCTGACAGAAGTAGCAAGAAATACAGATAAAGAAACCTGTTCACAGATCTATTAAAAATCTTTTTGGAACAATAAGTAAACTGACAGGCATAGCTAAAGTCTGTCTGCATTACAACAATCTAGAAGTTCTGTTAAACAAAATGCTCATTTGTATTAAATCAGAAGTGTGATGGGGATCAGCACAAGTAACAGACTTTTTATGTGAGCTGGTCTACAGCAGATCCATCCTTCCTAAATTTAGGTAACTACTCAGGACCTTGAACAAGGGGCCTCTCCATCTCAGGTTCTCTCTCTAGTCAGTAAAAATACATAAGAACCTCTGCCCACTGATTCAGTGACCCAAAAATATGAGCCAACCTCTGATGGTGACTATAATTTTCCCTTGACTACAGCTTGAAACCCTTCTCCAATCACATGAATAAAAAACATAATGGACATGGGCTGTAGTACTCTTGTCTGTCTCATCTTTCCTGCATGCATCGGCATAGAATGAGATATGCCACTAAAAAGTATGGATTAGAAGTAATAAAAATATTCATCATGGCTGCTTAAGAGCACACTCTCCAGCCCCTGCTGGACCGTGGAAAATAATGCTAAGCAAATAACTTGTCACTGGCAACACTGCACTTCCATTTAGGTATTCAAATGGGCAATAGGACCAATGACTTCCTGTCATTGCCCACAACATCACGGAATCTCCTGGAAGTTAAGACCTCTCCCCCTGGCAGAAGGAGGCCCCTCAGGCCTCCCGGGGATGGAATTCCACCTTCTGTTCCCACGCCTGGCTGGCTGTCACTGTCGCTGCCTTACAGATGTTTCTGTAATCTCATCTCGAGGGCTGTCAATGGCAGACACGGCACAGCTTCCGCGGACAACCTTTCCTATTGCTTCCCTCGCCTCACTGTCAAGAGCTTCTCCTAAAATGTGAAGTAAATTTTCCCTGTTGGGCTTTAAAACCTTTTTGTCTTTTCCAGTGTATCAGAATGATGAGAGATAAAGGTTATTCTTTTCGTTGAAGACTGATTGTGTCCTCCCTCACAATGCTCCTAGGCTAAGCATCTTCCATTCCAAGTTCTGTCCTAGGTGATCGTTTTCTGGATTCTGATTTCTGGCCTCCATTTTTGTTAAAACCCCCCTAACTAACCAGAAAGGCAACACCTAAATTGGAAAATGTTCTGGATGAGGCCAAAAGCTGAGTAGGTTTGGTAGGGATGACTTTCAATTATACATTTCAGCATCCTGTCTACACCTATTACGGCAATACCATATGACAGGTTATATTCATCTGATGATTCATTAAAAAGTCATAACATTTTTTTCTGTTGATCTGTTGGCTAAGAAAGAGATTTCTATCCTGTATTTTCACAATCATTGGCTTTCACAAAATTTCATTTTCTTCTACTGACAAGAGTTCCGTTTTTGAGCTCTTCTCTCAAATTCACTTTGAATTGTAACCATATGCTGTAAAACATTTTTTGTCCCTCGTGTTCTGATGCCACCAACAAATTTAAAACAAACTCATCCAGACCAAAAAGCAAAACGTTGGCTAGGACTAAACCCACATAAATAGGAAAATTGAACCATTTCTTTACAACCCAAAGATAAGAAAATTAAGAAAAACTAACTCTGGAAAATGCTTTTCCCTTTCTACTCTTACTGGATTGGTTTATGAGCTCTGACCATATTAATATTAATATATACAATACCATTAGATGGCAGTGAGTGTTATATGGCATAGTTTCCAGTTCTGCTGGACTAAAAAGCCGTGATATGTACAATGAGTGACTTTCTCCACACAATTCTTTCAACAGCTCTTTACATTCAGTATGTAAATTACACTTGTTTATATTGCCAATTTACCTCCTATTCAAATCACATTGGAATTTGGACTATTGAGTTTGTGTTAATCTGCCTGGCAGGATTTGGCCTACATTGGACAGAAGGAGGGAGGAGGGATGAGGAGTGAAAGAAAAATAAAGTAATCCTCAAACATTTTTATACATTAAAAAATTAACTAAGATAAGCTATGCAAAGATGTTTCTTTAAATTTCTAGCTCACTCTTCATTTTAAACAGTTATTTCCAGAGGGTTAATTAGAGTATAATTCTTCCAGCAAGAGCAAAATAACTTCCCACCAAGCTTGAATTTGGCAAAAACAATCTACATCACATTCTCATTACAACTAAAGTTATTTAACTTTATTTTATTTATCAAGTAGATATATTTAAGGCATGGGAAGGGGAAGGAGAGACATGAGGGATTGAAGGCTTATGTTCATTCTTTTTCCATTGTTTGTGCATAAAAGTACATATACATTAAAATGTCAGCTCATACAGATGCTTAAGATGTTCCAACCTGCTAAAAAAAATATAACCTAAGTCCCTAATTCAGATAAGTTGCACTGAGTGTTTTTTACTGCATGTATGGTAGACAAAACTGCTAAGAATGCATATACTCAAGGTTTTCATTTTTCTTCTATTTTTCATCCTCCTTTTTCACTTCTGTTCATTTGCTTCAGGCTTTTTTTTTTTTTTTTCCAAGAACTTACACAGTATTTTCCTTTTATAAAAAGCAAGCCAACAGACAAATAAAGAGAAGAGGAACTTGGCAGATTATAACCTACATTGTCTGATAAACCTCTGTGAATTAGACATTCTTCTTTCCCTCCATGGGATCTCCATGTAAATCTCCATGTAAATGGAGTTTGCATGGATTAGCTTTATAAAGTGGTGGACAAGGTTTGAGCTGTCTCCTGCTTCAGCCCTTCCTTCTGATTGTCTGAAAATGCTTTCCATAGGGTCAGATCTGCTGGAAAAGGGCTAGAATCAGTACTTCTGTTGGGCTCTGACAAACACAAGGGCAGATAGCTTTAGTGGAACAGAGAGAGATGAGAAACTAGAGAGGTCATAGAAAATTATTAAGGTGTCTGTGAACAGAGAGAATACAAACAAGTAAACATCATCTGGTCCCAGAGGTACAAACAGGAATCTCATACATAGGGACCATTCCTCTCCTTCCTACCCACTTTTGGACAGAAGAGTAAGAATTCCAAACCTGAAGGGGGTGATTAGATTAAAGAGAGGAAAATGAAAACATAAGTCAGAGAGGTGAAATTACCAGAAGATTGGAGAATGGAAGTGAAATTCTAAAGATGATGATGATTTTCATCAACAGCCACAAAGAGCAGTGGGAAAGATGAAAGTAGGACTGCTGGATGAACATAAATGCAGACAGGTTGTCACCATAGGGATGAGGGCAACAGGGAGATGGATTTATGTAGAGGTGGTTTCCTTCCAGAATTGGTCAATAGAAGTCCATGCTTCCTTTGTGGGGAAGAAATGTAAACAACATGAGTATGATTTTTAACAAGCATAAAAGTAATACTTTACATCATGACTAGTTACTTTATTAGCACAAATGAAGGCTTTAATTTTAATGAGTAAACTTGATGGAATAACACAAGGTGTCAGTGTGCAGCATAATTTAATTTTGGGAGTAAGATTGGCCTTTTTTATTTGTTTTCTAGGTTTGGTTTGCTTTGGTTTGGGTTTTTGTTTTATGTCAGGGCTTTTTGTTTGTTTGTTTTTGAGGTTTTGTTTTGTTTTGTTCAGTAAATTTCATATAATAGCAAATTAGAAGATCATCAAACTTGCAAAATTAAACACTGCAGAATTGTGAAATGCTGGCATTTACTACCTTCTCTATGACCATAATTTAGCTGCTTTTTGTTGGACTGCAGTGAGATTTCCTCAGTTGCATACTTGGAAAGATTATAGGGACAGGCATCAATAAAATTGGATGTATTATCTTTTCATACACATGCAGTCAAACACACAAACCCCAACTTGTCTTTCCCAAGTAAATCTAGTCAAGAGTCTACACCTTTACCATCTGTGTGCAAAGGTTTGAAAGATCCGTGTCACCCTGAGCTTAAATACTGATATCCACCTTCTGTAGGTACATGTGACAACACTGGCTGTAAAGTAAAAATTATCCCATAAAACCTTGTGTACTGGTTTAGGGGATTGATACTGGAGTATCTGCAGTGCCACTGTGATGTATTCTGAGTTTGTGTCAGCATGCCAGGAGCTGCAGGAGTTCAGCAAGGAGTAACCTTCAGTTCAGAAAAGGCTATCTACATCTTTTCCACATGATGAATTCCCCCACAGACTGGCTGGTGGGGCACACACAACACATAAATCAAACTTAACTCAATTTCCACTTTAGTTTTTTTCAGTTCACCTTTTAAAAGAAAACAGCATATTATCTTACTTAGTCTAAGGCCACCCTAGCAATACAGGGGAAAGAAGAAAAAAAATGGCAATATATATATTTTTAATGAAAACTTGGTAACCTGCAAAAATAAGCTTTTTTACTCTTTAGAAAGATGCTAAAACTGCAGTCTCCACAGTTTTGGGGTAACTGAGGTTTTCAAGTGTCCCTTGTGATAACAGGATCAGTACAAGAACCAATTGTGTTCAGTTTATGTACCAGCAACTCAAAGGTAGGCATAAAATACGCACAAAGGACATGAAATTTGCTGATGAAACATAACTGAGGAAAGGAAAACAGTTGATCAAAAATAGAAGTACAACAGTATAGTTCTAAACACTCAACATGAACAAAACCACAGATGTGGGCATGTGGTTTGTGTGGTTTAATGTAGAGAGGGGCTGAGAGTAGATATTAAAAATAGGACAAAGGAAATATGAAAAGGGAGAATAACTCCAGTGGCCACTAATATAATAGGTAAGGGAAAGCTCCAGTGGAGAGAGGGATTAAAACTTGAAAGCATTCAGAGCAGTTGGTAAACCACAGTAGAAACCACAAGAAATAAAACCAGAAAGATATTAAAGAAGTAGGGGAAGTTTCTATAAAAACTTTTCAGAGTTCACTGTGCAAAAAGCACCAAGGTTCTCTGCAGTTTCCAAACCTGGGCTGACTTAATGCTTCAACACACAAAGAATGGCCAGATAACAGTTTTGATCCATTTCTTGTTCACACTCAAAACTGAGTTTGGGCAAAAAAAAAGGAAAAAAAAGTGCTATAACCATAAAAAATAGATCTACATGTTTCTGCAAACAAATTCCTCTCTGGGTTTTCTCTTACATATATATATATATATATTTTTTTTTTTTTTCTCTTTAATTAAATCACCCTTAGTTATTAAGAAATAATCTGTTCTGCCTTGTTTCTTTTGAGGGGAGGGTTTATATGTTTACAGATCTAAAAACATGTACAATATTAATAAGATGCAGGACCTGTAAAGGATCTTATAACTGATTTGAAAAGAGTAGTATCCATTCTTCTGTCTAAAGAAAACTGCATCAACCTTCTCCCGTGGAAAGCCTGGAGAAGGCTGTGTCTCTACTTTGCATAAAAAAATGTAATGGATAAACACACTGAGGCTTCTCTGCCACACTCAGTCACTATCCAAGCAAAGCAAGCAGCAACATGGAGATGCCTTGACTTCAACAATTAATCCTTAACTCCTTCCTTTGCTAAAGCTGTGGTCATATGCAGAAGGTGTAGCCAAAACACTTTCTTGGTGTTCATTTAAAGAGATATTAAACTGGAGTAATTTCTGTCAATTAAATACAGAAGTCTGAGGTCCCAAAAGGTGTTTGTAACAGACTGACAAATGATATGTGGCAGAGACGTCTTATAGATCACTGGGGGTCCTGCAGTCTATCAAGCCAGGCAATGGAGAAGTCAAATGGGAGATAGAGCCTGGAGAATAAATGTAGTTTATATGAAAATAAGTAAATTAAATATATAGATTTTTAAAAAGAGCAATTGATCCAGGCAGTCAAAATTTCTAAAATATTTGTAACAATAAAGGTGAATTAATAGTAAATGAAAGTTTTCTTTTACTGAGCCTCAAGGTCATTATACATATATATTTTTTACACAATTCATACTTTTCTTGGTCTACCAAACTACCATTATTTCTCATACTTTTACAAAAGATGACACTATAATTATTGAATTTTATATGGTACAGAAAAGCTAAGCTGTAGATAAATAGTACAGATAGTTCTTATACTCAAATCTGAGTTCCACCTCTGTCCCTTTTTTAATCATAGGAAGTGCAAGGCCCTCTCCTCTCCTCTCCTCTCCTCTCCTCTCCTCTCCTCTCCTCTCCCCTCTCCTCTGCTCTCTCCTCTCCGAACCTCTTCTTTCTCTTCCCTGCCCCTTTCCCACCCCTTCCTTATTGTTTCTTTGAGTTTTCTTTTCTTTAAGGACATTCAGGTCATCTCTTTTTTTTTTTTTTTTTTTTTTTTTTTTTTCTCTTCCACCTCTTTCTCATTTGTATTTTAGGAAAACAAGTATTGTGAATAATTTGTACAAATATGGTTCTGTAACTCTGCACATAGACTATGACCTTTAACTTGACAGAGTTAGATCATCAATAAATTATATAGAAGAAATCCCTGAACCCCCTCTGGCAATAATCAGTGGCCATACAGATTTTGACAAGCACAGGAGAACTGTAGCCATTGCTGAGGGTAAATTCTTAATCTCGTCAATTCCTTTACTGTCTGGGAGAGAAAAAAAAAGAAAGTAAAAATAGATCTAAAGGGGGAAAACTAAAAAACTAAAGAAAAAGAAAAAAGAGGACACAATGTAAAACACAGCTGCAGCATCTGGAAGGTTGCAGTTCTTTTCTTGAAAAATGTTTCCTTTTTCTCTTCAATGTGAAACTCAGCCCTGCATTGAACGTAGAAGAAAAAACAGCTTATGAAGCCAAGACCAATAGATTTCTATCCAGAGATGAACATGACAAAGCCCATTTGATACTGAAGATATAGGATGGTTATGTGAGTAATTGTTAAATTCAAAATTGGAAGTTATTTGAGAACAAGCAGCAAATTCTGACTTTTAGGTGGTGTGAATAAAGGCTGTTATCCACTTTATTCTCTTGTATATACCTTTTGGGTTGCTACATTCTCTCCTCAGCCTTCCCAAGAGACAAATTACCCCCTTTTACTCTGTATAATAATGTAAATATAATAGATATCATATTGATAAAAAATCCATTAGAAGTTTTGTGAGATTTTTAGATGAACTTCTTTTAAGAGAAATTGGATACTTAACCTACTCAGACACTTTTAGACAGTTAGTCATGTATTTATAGCCTTAAGCATTTAAACTTCATTACAAATCTTCTGGAGTGTGCACACCAATCCATATGTGACAGTGGCTGCCCTACTTGAGGCACTGACAACCATGGGTTTCATCTGCTGGTCTTGTATCAGAAACATCTCTAAAAGCTTCTAGATCCAGGGTGGTGTGAGAAAACATTTTGGTTTGTGTTATGTCAGTGCCCATGCAGCCAAAAAGAAATTTACATTCTGGGAAGTGCAGCCACAGGAGATTTTCACTTCAGTGTCCTGTTGGGATACCTCATCCCGAGGTCCTGGGGCGGGGGGAGGAGGCCCTGGATAAACGGGGCTGCCCCTGCTCCCTGGTCAGATGTGCCAGGATCCTGTTCCAGGTTGCTCTGTGTTCCCGGGAGGAGCTGGGAGTTCCGTGGCTGGGAGGCTGCCCGAGAACTCCAGCCATGCGACCTGGGGGGAAAATAAACATCTCTGAACATCCACCAGCTATTGCTTCATATTTCCTTCCAACAATTATCACTGTCTAATGCTTGATGCAGGATGTCCCCATTGCAGCAGTGTCCATCTCTGGTGGGAGAGGAGAGGTGTTATGGTCAGCAGTGTGCATAGGCAAGGGATAAGCCAGGTCTTTGAACTGAAAATTATTTATTTCCCTGTAGAATTCTTGGAGTCTGGGGGGGGGGTTATATTTCTTTGGGGGTTTTGTTTGTTTGTTTGTTTGCTTTTCTGTTTTAATATGTTTTATTTTATAAAAAAAAAACATTTTTTTTATTTAAATATTGTTATGGAGGCAGTAAAAATAGAAGCAACTATAACAATCTAGCTATAAGATTTTTTCTCTCTCCCTGAAATGGAAATCACAACATTTTTTTCCAGTCAAAATATTTCCAAATTTTATTTATCAATTTTTGAATGTTTTACTATCTCAACAGAGGCAGTAAAAAAACTAATTGAAAATTTTGAGAATGAAAAATATAAAAATTTATTTATTAATATGTTATTTTCAACCATATTATTTTAATAAAAAAATAAAATGGAACTATTTATTTATCAAAAAACAGAAAAAGTGACACTAAAGCTTTCTGTAGAGAAAAAATGTATGGAAATGTTCAATTAAGTACAATATCTCCCTTTTTATAAGCTTTTTGGCCCCAGTGCAATTTACTTGACACTGTGAGTCAGAAGACCCTTCTATTCCCTGAATACTCACTCTGACTATCACTTAATACTGATTTAACAACCACGAGAAGAAATTTGCTGTTTAAATATTTAACATTCCATTCAAATGTGAAACAGCACAGTGGAAATTGGTTCACAGTCTCTGACACAGGGTCCCTTACAGGAGAAAAGTAAGGACATGTAAGAGCAGAAGTCAGAAAGTCAGAGGCACAAAATGAGGTGCTATTAGCGAAGGAAGTAAAATGGATCAAGAAAAAGTTCTCCAAGAGTCTAAGAAATGAAGCTTCGACAAAAGAAAGTGTTAAGTCTGCTACTTAGCAGAAGGGGAAGAAGCAGGTAAGGGGACGGTAAGAGGAATTCTGAAATGCTTGATGGGTTTGATGCTTGAGCTGTCAGTGAAAAGGCAGTGATAGTTAACAAAGGAAGAAAGAGGACACGAGGCAGAATTAGGGTAGCCTGGGTTAAAGAATAGTGGGATAACCTGATGATTGTCAAATCAGGGCTGATGAATTCAATCTAACACTTAAAGCGTCTACCAGGAGAAGTGTGAGGTGTGAGGGAACATTTTGCATCCATTTTTGAGAACTCGTGAGAAGGTCCAAATGAACTGGGAAAGGGCAGTTGTGTTCTGGGGTTTGGAGGAAGCATATCAGTGAAATTCCGGGGCAGCAAATTTGTTTTCTTTAGTACTGTGTTGATTGGCATTACACTTCAAATGCATTGAAATCCCTTCTCTGCCCCATACACATACACAAAACTATTTTTCTACCTTTCAGGACAAGGAACAGAGTGAATCCCTGGCAATCTGGGGAACTTTTGTCCTGATCCATTTTGACTGGTGTCAAAAGAAATATTTTCTGTGGATTTCAATGGGCTTGCCATCAGCATGTCTATGAGTGCTTTGAATGAGAATGAGAAGGGGATTACAAGTGTAAACAGAAGCTGAAATGTTCTAGTCTATTTTCATAGGTCCAGCAGAGAGGATTACAGAAAGTAAAGAAAAAAATATGAATACACTGATTTGAAGGGCTTAATAACTTAAAGCTCAGCACATAGCATAAATATATTTTTTTAATTTTCTTCTGGCTTAAGCCAGACAATGCCGAAAGAAACAAATAGTTTAACAGATGATGGTTTCAATCACATTTTAAACAGGATTCCACTTGCTGATTCCATAATGCATCTAAAAATTCAGAGAATGAAACTGGAAATGGAGCACCTGATTCTACTCAAACTTAAAAGACTTTTATACAGTTTGTAAGAATTGTCATTGAATGAAAATGTGCAATCTAGGCTCCCACAAGTGAGAGTCGAATCATAGCAATAGCATAATTATTACAGTTTGTATGCCTGACTTTTTAGCTAGATGAGTGTGAAAACACATTCAACTAACTTGTAGATGAAGTTGCATGCCTAATTTGCAAGCATTAAGAGGGTTACATGTGCAGATTGGATAATTATGTACACACACAGTTAACGTCTGACATTTGCCCAGACAATTATCTAATCTGTGCCTGGAATTGTGGACCCAACTTG
>JACBWW010000008.1:31816111-31888082 GCA_020086605.1 Lanius collurio | reverse complement strand
ATCTTTTCTTTATACTTTCCCTCCTTATGTGTGTGTATATATATATACACACACACATAAGGAGGGAAAGTATAAAGAAAAGATATAGAAACCACAGTATAATCTTATCTCACAGATTTCTGAGCTAATTTTCATATCCTTGGAAGACAAATGCATTCCTCTCTGCAAACGAGTATTAAAATGCATTGATCGTTCAAGAAGATACCTGATGACAATTTGAAATACAGATAAATTATAATTTCTTCTCTCATTAACAAACTATATACTGTCAGCATCTATGGACACTGAATTTGTTATTAAACTTTGCCAAGATAGATGCTGCTAATAAGAAGATGTTTTTCTTACTGCTATTATCTACAGACAAACTGATTTAGGGTTTTCTTTTCAGTGCTTCTGCTTTTCTCTAAGAAATAAATTTACACTTGAAAAAAATCTATCCATGGCTTTAAAATTTGAATTTGATTAATGAGTGGTAACTGTATGATTAATAGAAATCAGTAATTTATAAAACTAGTGTTACAATTTTGAAGCCTTGAGACAGAATTAAAATACTTAGCTCTTTTTTCCTTTCTCTTTTTTTCTTATTAACAACAAAGGTCAAATATTAAAACAAAGGAACAGGAACTCAGTGTAGTTAACATATCATAATAATATAAGAATAATTAATATCATATTTAGAGAAAAGAGAGCTTCAAGACATTTACCCTACTCTTCCACTTTGGAAAATTGCTCACATATTTATTTATATGAGCAATTACCTCAAGCAATAGCAATGTCCAGCCTTACTCTTATGGTTGCACAGTCTGTTCTTGAAAGTAAAGCAAGAACAATGCTGATGAAGCAGTGATGTGCTCCTGGCTAATGTTTCTCTTTTCCTTCTTGGGGATTCAGTAGTCACTGAGTTATCTCACAAATCAGTGAAAGGGCAAACTTTTTATCTTGTCAGTTAAAAATATATTAGATCAAAGGGAATGACATTTCTACTTGTCTGGCTCTTCTCCATGATTATAGGCAAATGTCCAGCTTCATTCCAAATGATATTCTAAAAAAGAATGTGTAGTTCAGTATCAACAAATCAAGGGACTATGAAGAAACATATTTGTGGATGTGTGTGGATGTGTGTTCACTGCAGGTGGATTGGACTAAATGACTTTTAAAGGTCCCTTCCAACCCAAATTATTCCATGATTTTATGACTCTCTGCTATATATTCCTATGCCACGCATTTGGACAAGGGACTAAGTGGTTAGTGATCTTTGCCTGGTGGCTATGACAGCTCTACTGTTGCTGACATGACCTCCAAACCCATCTGAAAAACAGGATTAGTACAGATCCTGCAGAGCATGATCCTCCTGCCACCAGCTGTTCCTCAAAAGCATTGCATTGGAGGTCTCAGTGTGAGGTCCTGGAGCTGAGCAGACGTGCAGCAAAGATCTTATTTCTTCAGCATTGGCACAGGTCATGGTTACACAGCAGAGCTGGATGGATGTCATGCCAGAGCAGGGAGTAACTGTGTTGGGACATTGCTGAACTGTGTGTTCTGTAAGACTAGAGGTGGAAATTTGCCACATTTCTTTCAACTCAAGTCTTTCTGTGTCAGGGTGCTAAAATGCTGATGTGAAAGGACACATCACAGAACCAGAGTTCTGAAAAACATTTATTTTGATCACAGGAAAATTTTTCCTTATCTTTTTCTAACTCTCTCATCCTTGGCTGTCAATAAGCATTGTAAACAAATGATATTTTGTCTCATTTTCTGACAGTGTAAGGGTGTGGAACAACATGTTTAATGAATATTTTGTTTTATACAAAATGCAAAGTTTCATGCATTAAGATTATTGGATCAGGACAACACAGTCCAATAAATCAAGTTGCTGTGTTTTACCACAAGCTGGCTTCTGCTTAAGCAGTAAAATGGGCCATTTTTTTGGAAAGCTAGAAAAAACAGTATCTAGAAAATGTTTAGAATTGCTATCTTCTTCTTTTTAATGTGATATTAAATCAAGTTGCCAGTTCCTTCTGATATCACAAGGCTCAATTCTTTTTGGTGTAAGAGGGGCTGGAAGAGAAAAAGAAGGTATGAGCGTGCCTGTGAGTATAGGCATCTGTGAGTTCATGTATGTTGAAGTCTGAGGGAAAGAGAGGGAGCAGAAGAAGGAAAGAAAGAGGGGGAGAGATTTAATGAAAAATTTGGATTACAACAGTGTTTCTCAATAATAAGTCCACTCCTCAAAGCAAATTACATTTCTTTTGCAACAGTGAAAGGCTTAGTATTAGTTCTGACACTAAAATACACCCACATGGCTGTGCCACATTCGAGCTGCCAGCTTTGTAACAGCTTCAAAGCCAAAGCAGGAGCACAGAACTTAAAGAGAGCAGTCTAATTTTTGAGCACAGGATCAGTAAAGCATGTAGACAAAATCCTGGAAATTAAAATGGGCTAGAGCTTAAATAAATATATTCTATCCCTCACCATCCCTTCCTTCTTACACATATTTTTTGCTGTAAATATTATCTGGAATTTCCTGCCCCTGAGGTCCTGGCAAAATCCACTTGGCTGGGATGGAAGAACATAGCAAACATTATTTGCTCTTGGGGCAGTTGCAGACAATTCATGAGATTTGGGGGTTGAGAATTTTGAGTGTCTCTCTCTCTCTCCTTTTTTTATCTGGGATAAAATCTTAAGTGCCACACTCAAAGCACATCTAGAGCAAAAATTAAATAAATAAATAAAAAACCCCCCGTGGTATATAAAATCATTAAATTATTTCTTAATTTTGAGAGGGTGCAATACCTATCTACCTCAGCACCTGCCAGCATGGCTTGAAGTAGGCAAATTTGATTGTTTCTATTTCACAGATGAAAAAGGAAAGACAATAAGAAAGGGTAAGGTTATGTCTTGGCAAGCAGCTTGGTAAAGTTCACTTGGCACCAAAAATGTCATTTTTAGTGTTGAGCTTGATTTTTTTGTTTTGTAGAGGAAATTGAAATATTTTCTACAGTTACATTGGTGTTCATGGCATCCATGATGCCCAGTGCCTGTCAAGGAATCTTTTTTTTTTTTTCCTCAAGGTAGAATCTTCTACTTCCCAATGTTCCTTTACAAAATCAGTAACTTCTCTTTAAAGAAAGTGTTTCAGTATATGAGAAAAGGGAATCTTTTACTGCTCCTTATCCAGAAATTACTGAACAATCTTTGAAACTCTGGGATCTTCACAAAAGTCCTCAGTTTGGCATCTTCTGACAGAGCTCAACAGGTCCATATAATCTAAAGTAGTTCTCTGTGTCTCTGATGTATAATTTCCAGAATCCTCCTGTGAAGTACCTTCCACAAGACTCTAGTATAAATATTAAAGGTGAAGAAGTTGTAATCTGAGTCTGATAGGAAGATGATGAAATGTAGCCTTGAAAAACATTAAAAATCATGGGCTTTTGTGTAAGCAATATCCTAGACAATGCTGAATTATAAATGGCCTGCATTTCTCCCTAAAACAATGACCTTAATTTTTAATTGTTAATATATAGCTAGGGACTGATAGCTGGATGGTTTGTTCATACATTTCTTCTTTTCTGTTGCAAGCATTTTGTGATGTGTACTGATTCATCACAACAAGGAAAAAAACCTAGTGTTTCTAAATTATATGCTACATTTTAGAAATAGGTATGTCCTGCACACTCTTTTATATGATATAATGCAAAAATCACGAGGTCTTTTTCATATAATCTTTTTTTTTTTTTCACATTTTTTTCCCCCCAGAGAGTAGTGGTATGAAACTAAGAGACCAAATAGATCAGATTTTGTCCTTAACTTCTTTTAATTTGGGGGAGCTCTTAATCCATTCCTGCATAGAGGTTATTTAAAAGGATTTAGTGCTGCGTTTCATCTAATTGAACCCCAGATATGTGATAATTCCACGTCTAAGTTGCAGCCAGTTGTTTGAAACTCCGTCTATAATCAGTCAAGACAGAGGCATGACTACTGGCAGCACATCTATTGTAGGCCTCTCTCCTACAATGGAATTAATTATATCCAGTTGTCGCCTATTTTCTTATATTTATCTCAAGAAATTAGGATGATCAGATCAGATCCATACTCAGAAGGTTAGATTGAGGCAGATGAATCACATCCTTAGTAACTATTTGAAAGGAGCTGGGAAGTTTTAATTCTAAATGGGTTTTTGGTTGTTTGTTGTTGTTGTTGTTGTTTGTTTGTTTGATTGATTGATTGGTTTTTATTTTTTTTTTTTTTTTTAATATTTAACCAGGTCACTTTAATCTGCATTCTTCTAGAATCTTGTATTATTTTTTCCCCCAGAATACAGCCTTCTTAGGCAATGGATCTTGTCCAGTAGCTGTCCAATAGGAGAAATTAATTTTTTGCATTCCAAAATGTTCCTTTTAACACCCCGAGTTCTGTCTTATCTCATAGTGATACACAGAGTGAAATTCTGAATTTGGCTCCACAGCTGAGCATGCCTTTCCTAACATCCCTCATTTGTTATACAGCTACATCTCTGTGAGAACCTGTATCTTCAATTAGGCTCACTTCTGTTCTATTTATATCAGCTTGTTTCGACCACAGCTTCACATAGATAGTGACTTTTTTGGCAATGAAAGGTTTGTGCTTAGCAAATTGATATTCTGTAGTGGATGAAATTCCTGATCTCAGATTGCACAAAACAAGTACAAACAGCTTCAAAATGTACCATTGTGTGTGACAGCTGCAGTGCCATCTTCATTTTTAGTCCATTCTTGCAGCACTCAAATGCCTCTTAATAGGTAATGCTACATGATTGCAGGCAGGTACTCCAATTCTAGGAGGAGTGGTAAGGGCTGAAAATAAGGACAAAAATAGAAATTACTCCTGATATTTCATGATCTTTTCACACACAGGAAGCCAAGAAACACCAGTTGAAAATTGTCTGGACAAACATGAGAAACAGGAGAGGAAACTCACTCCCTGCAATTATAGCACTGCTTTACATGTTTTCCTAAGAGTTCACTAAATACTTCATAGATATGAATTACTCTGACTTTGAGTCACGTCTGTCTGGTTAGTGAGTTTGATTGAAGGCAAGTGAGCTGATGCAGAGGAGATTTGGTTACTTGCTGTAAGGGCAGAGATGGGCGTGCTGAGAAGGCCAAAATGGAAATCTGTAATGCCCGACCCACACTGATGAAATGTTCTGCTTTTCATGAAATATTTTTGTATGGTTACCTCTCTTCGTGCAGTGAGAGAAGAACTCCAAAATCAGTAAGGTATTTTTTTTTTAGCACAACAATATTAATGATGTGAATTAGGCCACAGGATCAGCAACATGCAGACCCAGTGGAAGGTGTTCTGGCCATGGCAGGGGACTTGGAGCTACATGATTTTAAGGTCCCCTCAAACCCAAAGACTCCTAGGATAATGCTATGATTTAGACTGTGTCTAGCCCCTCTGAATACCCTTCTTCCCTTACACAGAGACGTGACTTTCTTGCCAAGCTGGATTTCAAAGCACCCACCAGTCAAAGTGGGGAGAATTTCCGCACTCCTTGTGTTAGCATCAGTTTGCTTATCTGTGTAAAGGAAACACACTATACTCACTTAGATCCAGTGCTGCAGAAATTCAGAGCAGAAAGAAGCAATACTTTTCACAGGAAGAGTGATTAACCACTGGAGCAACTTACTTAGAATTTTTGTAGATTCATTAACGCTAGACATGTTTGAATCAAAATATTCTAAGAGAGAAGTTCTAGTTCAAAGAGAATGAATTCAAGGAAGTCCTGTGACTTCTGTTATGAAGGAGGTCAGATGAGATGTTCACAATGGTCCCTTCTGGCTTCATAATCTATGAAGCTACGAAGCTATATGAACCTCTTTCAAGAAATAAAGATGATGGTAACTGTCTATAAATACTTGATAACATGAAATTGCTGGAGGAACTATTTAAGGTGGTTAATGATGGTATTATAGGGAATAATGTCTTCAAACTGAAAAGACCAAGGTAGAATATTTAAGAAAGACAGCATTTTCCAGAAGTGAGGTCAATTGCACAGTGGAGTAATTTGCAAAATTGAGTTCTATAAAAAGGGATGTGAAAGAAGAGAGTGAATAAAGCATGGGATTAGTCTATAAAACAAGTTTGTTTTAAAGACTGATAATTCAAAGTTAAGTTGTTCAGAAACTCCATCACTGTTTTATTTAGTGATTTTAGAAAACAGGTGTGCTTGCTTTTCCTTTTTTTTCCTTTTTTTTTTTTTTTTTAATTGATTAGGAAATGGTTTACTGGCTAAAGCTTTCTCATCTGAACAGGAAACTTCAGGCACTAATTTTTCCACCTGAGGCACGATAGATCTTAGGAGGGAAATAGCTCTAGTCCATGAAAAAAAGCAAGCTTTCCCCTTCTGACTTTGTTGGTTTGTTCCTCAGAAATGAAAATACTTCCCCTGGCGACAAATACTTAACAAGAGTGTGCTGTACATCCTTCCACCTCAGTGCAAACTGACTCCAAGAGACAAAGCTGTGAATATAGAAAGGGATGACATTTTTTGCTACTGTGGTCATGTTTCCTGTGGTTCCTCTCAGCTTTTTTTTTGCATACTAAGGTGGTTTGTCAGAGTTTTGCACAAATTCTGTGTCTAAAGGAGCCTCATTACTGGTCTGTGCAGAGACAAGTGAGGTGGAGAAGGATGACAAGGTTTGCATTAATTGCACAGCTATCTGTTGTTCCAAGGGCCATTCAAGCATATAATAACTTAAGTAGAGTTTCAGTGAGTTGGAAGTTCTTGCTTTTTGGAATATTTTGGCAAGCTGATTTCTTATTATAGCACAGTTGGTATTTCTTTTTAAAGTCTTGACAGAAAGCTGTAGGTGGCCACAGAGCTTTTGTCCTGATAGTAATACATTTGCAAGATTCCATTAGTCAGGCAAAAAGTTGACTGGAAAACTGTGTTGTTTTTATGTTTGTTTTTTTTGTTTTTTTTTTTTTTTAATTGAAGTTCTTGACAGAGGTAATCTCAGACAGCATGGTTCAGATGTGGATTTACCTGCAAATGCTCATGATGCATGGGCATAGCTAGTGCTTGCTTTGGACTATTAATTAGGGATGCTGGTAACTGGAAAATCACTAATCATATTCAGATTCTTCTAAGTCTGTAGTATCTCATGATCTTGATCAAAACATTTACCATGGCCTCAAGTTAACTTTCAGTAAATTTGGTGGCATTAGGCTGAGATCTGTACCATCTTTATTCTTTCTGCTTGTTTATAGAGAAAACATCTCCCAAATTACCCAAAGGTTAGAATTTGTTTGTGTCTATTAGTCTATTTTACCAATAACTTTTATTTTAAATCAAGTTTGTTACTTTGCAGATTTAGAAGTCAGATAAATTGATAGAATAAATCAGAGGAATTTAGCAAGGAAAGTCAATGCATAGTGTTAAGTTTAGATTAAATTAAGAGGGAAGAACATCTGGAAAGGTAATGTTTCCTAAAACTTTTGGAATGGTGGAGACTAGATTCTTATACAACACAAATAGAAGGGTAGTTCTCCTTGCTTTGGCATTTGTCAGACCTAGTCACAAGACTAAATAGCTCTTCTGTCTATTTCAATCTTCAAATAAATCTCTGAACTTTAATTGAACTTCTGATCAGTAAGGATTTTAGCAATTGTGTTTTGTCAGTAGGACTACCCAGCAAAAGAAAAATGTACAAAAATACCAACATGGGAAAATAAGGAAGGGGAAGATGTTCGGCTTTAAATATTTTTTGAAAGTCAGTCCAAAATCAGTTCAAAATCTCTGTTAAAGCATGCACTTTTTTAGATTTTGAACTCAAAATGTAAACTACAGTTTGGCCACTTTGCCTCAGTCTCTTTTAGCACCAAGCTGGTAAAGGCAGGACCTTTTTTGGGTGTGTTGAAGTTTCCTTATACCAGTCATTCTCCTCTTCTGGAGGGCCATACCAACTGTGCCTCAGGTTAGAGCACCTCAAGGTTCCTCTGGTGTTGGTAGGTTACATATTCGCCAGCCCATACAGAGTTGTAATACAATCACTATTACCCTATGTGAAAAGCTAAAATTAGAGATTGAGACACATAATTTTTAAACTGTATTTGCAGGTTTTAGTCTGGTTTAGTCTTTGCCATCTGACATACACAATTAAACATATGAACAAAAACATCACTGCCAGGTTTCCATCACTCACAGTAGGAAATGTACCTCCCATCACACGGTTTCCCATGTCAGCTAAAATGCACAAAATTATACTTTTAAGATTTAAAACCAGTTGATTATAATTTACGTCTTATTAGTATAACAAAAAGAAGGTATCTATTACCAAATGTAAAATTAAATTATCATTAAGATAATTAGCCAGTTTGTTGTTCTCATTGAGTTTATTGTTTCAATTGTGTCTGTGCAAATTAGCAAAGACCTTAATTTGTGCAGAAATCAATGAATTCTTTTGCTGTTCTTTTCATTGGTGTTGTGATAATATATTATCATATTTAAATTGCTTCACTATAAAAGTCTACAGAGAGTTTACTTCAGGAATTTCCAGAAAAACATACTACCTGATCTCAGATATATGAAAGATCCAAATGATTGGTTAAGCAAATATTCATGGCCAAAATTTGCCTGATATTTTCATGTTCTTGGGGCCTTGTAGCTCTTATCCTGAGATTTTTTCAAAAATAGAATATATATATCTCATTTTGAATCATAAGAGTACTGACAAAGTGATTTTTTTTTTATATAACTCTAACTGTTATACCATATAATGTACAATTAGTCTGCTACTTTTGGATCCTTCCTGTGTTTCTTCAAGAATATGAGAAGTGACTTGGTTCAAACAAACCAGCTGTCTTGTCAAGGCAGACATCCTAAAATACAAAAAAAGAGGCTTTTATTTTGCAGGGGTGACTCACAGTGTGTAACTTTTAGGTTGTCTTGATGGTGTAACTCATAACTGTGTGAGCAGATTGATCAGGTTGAGATTTATCCTACCTCTCTTTAGATAAATATTACATACATCTATACCTGAAGTTTCCTTATTATCAAAGAGAAAAAAAAAAATAAGAAGGACAAAAAGAAGTGAAAGAAAAGGACCTAGTACATGAACTCTCACATATTTTTAATGACTACACTATGATGACAGGAATAACCCTAAAAATGGACTATTTTCCTCCAAGGATTGCAGAGGATTACTAGAATGATGAGCTTTGATGAAGATATCTGCACAGTAGACATCTGCATCTGAGCAATGAAAGCACATCCTTAGAGTCTGTACATAATGCATAGAAATACATCAGTTCCTGTGCCTCTGCCCTGCAGGATAAAGACTAGGGAGAAAAGCAGTGGAAAAGTCAAAGGACCTTCAGTCCGCTTTTAGAAAAGGAGGTAAATTAAATTTACCTATCTGAACACAAGAGAAGAAGATAACTTTACTAATTGCTGAGATATGGTAATTAAAGAGTCTTTCCCTCTTCCTTATTTCTCTTAATAATCATTGATAACTATTTGAGTTTGTCCTGTGTTCTGGCAAATTCCAATTTTTTACAGAGTGGCTTCTTTCTCTCCTTGAATAACTACTTTGTAAAAATATCTAAGAACTATGTCCTAACAATTTCATTAAATCCCTCAACCCTCTCTGGGGTATCGCAGGGTTATTTTCTTTATACACAATGGTTGCCATTACACCTTCTCCTCATTCTAAAAGGCTGAATAAGGTAAAGAGAAGAAGCCAAACAAGCAAACAAATAAATAAATGATACCATGACACACACACCCCAAAGCTGGATCATACAAGCTACAGTAATTCATAAACAGGGGAGGAAAGGGATAAAAAACAACAGCAACAAAACACAATTCCCCAAACAGCTGGCACATAAAAGAGCCCAGAGGCAATCTCTTTTGTAGCACACCAGACAAACACATAGGTATTTATGTGCAAAACAATTCAGTTTAATTTCCCTAATCCTCCTGACTCCTCCCTCCCCTGACAAAAAAACCTGTGGTGCTTATCACAGGAAAGCTGGTACTTTGCCTTGTCACTCAGATAGCTCTTGGGTATGTAGGGCCTTAAAAGAAGCCCAGGTATGCTTCCCTTTGATATTTTGTTGGGATAGGGCAGTAAGGAATATCAGGAGACAAGCAATGACAAAATGACCTGTCAGAACAAAGTGAGAGTTGGGTTCACTGGACTAGATGTAGTTCAATTGTCTCATATTAATATAAATCAAATAAGCTTAAGGGACACATGTTAAAAGTAATTACTCATCTCCATACTTCATAAAGAAAACCTAACTTAGCTAAATTATTTTGCTAGAGTGATTAGCTAAGGTATATACAACTCTGAGTGCTATGACACTGATAAAAGCCACACAGTGCTATTTATGGTTATGCTTCTGAGAGGTTTTCTTATAATTCTTCAGCACATCCTGAAAAAATCCCAAACCAGTGTACTGAGTTTGCATGGCAAGGTTTTGGTGGTGGGGGATTGCAGGGGTGGCTTCTCTGAGAAGCTGCCAGAAGTTTCTGAATGTGTGATGAAGCCAGTGCCAGCTGGATCCAAGGTGGCCCATCAGTGGTGGCAGCAGCACCTCTGGAATTACAGGGATGAGGATGGGAGAGAGAAATGTCTGGAGAGAAGAGTGAGACTATACAAGTGTCCTGGAGACACCCAGGGTGGAGCAGAAGGAGGGGCAGGAGCTGCTCCAGGCTCTGGAGCTCAGATTCCCCTGCAGCCCCTGGAGCAGCCCATGGTGAGGCAGCTGTGCCCCTGCAGGGAGGGCACGGGGCAGCAGAGATCCACCTGCAGCCCCTGCAGGAGCCCAGGCTGGAGCTGGGGGATGCCCAAAGGAGGCTCTAACTCCAGTGGAAGCCCATGCTGGAGCAGGATCCTGGCAGGACGTGTGGCCTTAGGGGAAGAGCCCACACTGGAGTGGGGGAAGAGTGGAAGTGGTCCTACTTCAGAGGAAGGAGTGGCAGAGACAACATATGATGAACTGACCAAAATCCGTATTTCCTTTCTTCCTCCACTGCTGCAGGTAAGGTGGTAGAGGAAATCGAAGTGAAAGATGGAACTGGGAAGGTCAAAAAGGAATGCAAAATGTTTATTCTGGCCATAATATGGCTGCAACAGTGCCTAGGATGTGATATTTAAAAGGAAGAAGAAATCCTAGTCTGAATATTAATCCTGGAAAGGTTACATACCCCTCAAGGATATTACAGTTTACAAAAGACTGAATCTTACCAACTTACTGACTGAAACAGACTTCCTCTGAAGGCTAGTGAAATAGGAAATAATGAAATCAATGAAAATTTGCACAGGTACCATGTTTTGAAAACAGGTGAACTTCCCATAATATTAATTATCAGGTGTTAATAAATATATAAAAACCTCTGGATATAAATCACAGGATCACTGATGTTGGAAAGGATCTCTTGAGATCATATAATCCAGCTTGCCTACTCAGGATCACCTAGAACAGGTTGCTTTAGAAGACATGACTGTTACTGTGTAGGTGAATCTTGGTATCAGAAAACTTTGCATGAGAACTCTAACCAACTCCCTCCCTCTGACCTCATGCTTACCAAGTATTCCTCAGCAAATTTCTGCTTAAATTCACATACTGCATGGAAGAACTGACAGTGATCATTTAAAACACACAATGTTAAAAGACAGCACAGAATTATCCCAGCCCTAGATGAGAAACTTGGAGAGGAGGAAGTAAGCATCTGAGCAACCACTGAAAGTAAAAAGTTTGAAATTTGGTTCTTCATCTCCATTTTTCTACCGTGAATTTCCATCAGCTACTGTTTTTCCCTGTGGCAGTTGTGGTACAGGAAATAGTAATTATTGGGACACTGTTGTAAAATTACTGAGACTGTGTTCTTCATTATATAATTAGAATTATTCGTCGAGCTTCAAAATTAATTACTCTACATGCTTAGATGAAATTATTTAATATTACTGCAGTGCATCAAGGACTAACAGGGTTGTAGCTGTGTTAGACACCATACACCAATCTGCAAGATGAAATTCCTTCCATCAGAGAGTTAATAGCCTAAATAGTGGGGAAAGGTAATGTACTGAAGGGTAGCTAAGGGCATGGGAAGATGAAATGATGTGCCCAAGGTTATATAGCAGTTCTGAAGTACAACTGGCAGTAGAAATCACAATGCCGTCAACAAGACCATCTTTATGTAAAACAGGCTTTTGTATAGAAATGTCTTTAAGCTCATATTCTCATGAACTCTTGCAAGTCCACATGACACACACTTCCCTAATTAAAAGTAAAAATTACTCTGTTGAACAAGAAGACAATGCATTTCCAGAATGTGGAAAGTAACACTGGCATCAAAACTTTGAAATTAATTAAAGGCGAAAATGAACAAACCATTAGGAGAGAAACATTACTTGATGATTTGTGTCTGCAGTAACATGACAGATATGACTGAGCTCAGAATACTTTTCCTGTAGAGGAAATTAGAAATTAACCTTTTTAATTTTTTTTTTTTTTTTAAGAGTTTTTCTTATGATACATGTTGGTCTTGGACTCTCTTAGAATTACTTTTTTTTTTTTTTTTTTGTGATGTACAACTTAATTAAAAAGGTAATTGATCTTTGACCTAAATCTCAACAAAATAAGTAGATAGGTGAGTACTGAGGTTGCAGTTAAGATATTAAAGAACCTTTTCAACCAGCTACACAATTTTACTCAAATTTGTGTTTTTACTGGTTCTGCCTTGAATGCTCTAATGCTGTGCAGATAAAACAAAGATATCCTGGGGAAAAAAAAAAAAAAGGCACACAAAATTGAGAACAGAATATACTCTGCTCCTATATGTGATTACCATACCAGCTTCTACAAATCTGTGAGATTTCCTGGCAAAGAAATGCAAAAGTTAAAGCAAAATATTAGAAGTTATCTGCAATACCTCTGCTTGGGGCCATGGTTCCATTGGAATATGCTTCACCCAAGGCCACTGAAGACTATGTCTTGCTTTAATTGATGGCTGAATTTCTTGGTCCATTAGAAAAGATGATTCTCCCTTCTTTTAAGACTGATGAGTTAATCAATAGAAGGCTTTTGCTTTTGTACTCATGCCTATGAGGAAGAACTGGAAAAAGAATAGCACAGGATATTTGTTGAACCAATTATTCTTGAATAATCCAATTTCTTGTTTACTATTGAGCACTCCAATTTTAAAAACTATTTCAAAAAATGTGGTAATTTTAATATCTCTTCTAAATATGTAGTCTGATAGTGATGGCCCATTTTTGCGAAGTGCTGTGTTTTACATAATATACTGGGTAATGTGTACTGAAACATAATTATGAGACTATAATATTGCAAAATAAAATCTCTATTAAAAACGTCAGTGGAGGAAATACAATCTGGAGATTAAAATTAAGTTGATGAAGAGGTAAATTCAATAGAATTGTAGCAAATAGGATGCGTGTGACTGTAAGCAAGTTACCGAATATTTTAGTGCATGAGTTCACAATCTACAAGAAACCAGTTAATACTTCATTGTTTTGTTTTACCTATCTTTTCTTCTCACCTGGACAGGAAAGGAAATTCATATTGTAGCCTGTACACATACTGCCAGCAAAAACAAAACATCTATATGTAAAGGAAATATTCCTGAAATTCGGTAGATACACAGACACACGGATAGGAAACACGCTTCCTTGAGACAGCAAATTTCCAGCTATAGGGTGTCTGTGGACAATTTAATTATCTCTCACTGATTGGAAAGAATATAAACTTACAGTGTAAATCCTGCTTTTAAATGTTTAACCTAATCAATTTCTGGGAAGAAATGGTAGGGGTATCCAGCATGAGAACTATAGTACCTGCTTGTCAATAATCGTACCATGAATTTTTATACTTTAAGTAGTTTTCTTTTCTCCTTTATGGCATGAGAGAACTGTTACCCTCAGAGAAGGATTTCCTGAGTATCATGCTTTGACAGATGCACAAATACATTAAATGAGTCATCTTCTGGTGATATCATACCTTGACCTTGACCATCTCTTGACTAAACAGAAATCTATATGAGATATTTTAAAGAGCTAGTATAGAAACAGAGGAAGCACACTCTCAAAATGCTTGCTCTTTTGCCCTAAGTGAAAAGGGAAATTTGATGTCTTCACTGTAGAAATGTTGCATACAATTTACATCCACTCAGGACACCCTAGTCCTTCTGTTTTTCAGCAGTTTCTCTCTGAAAGCACAAATCTCTTGGTGTCAGGAAAGGAAGAGTCTGCACTTTAAACCCTCAAGAGGATGGATGTTGGTGTTGTGCAGTTCAGAACGTGGCAAGGAAGTGTCAAGCTTTCACACCTGTCCGTGTTTCTAAATCATGTTCTGCCTTTGCTCCGGCCACGCTTATCACCATGCAGAACTACTGTTAGTCAGTTTCTGTGAGGTTTTTATTTTTTCTGTTTGTTTTGTATGAAAGGGTAAGCAGTGTGTGAGAGCATCTGGTTCATTAAGTCACTTTGTTCAGGACCACTCAGTATATAAGAAATAACATTTAACAAGGAAAGTGATAAACATACAGACACACAGGGTCAACAAAAACATAATAATGTTGACAACAATGAAGACCTGAGCTCTTCAGCCACTGGCTGATGGACCACTAATGAAACTAGTCAGGCATAGCTTGGAGAGGGTCTATCTCCCTGAAAAGGAAGACATGAGTATTATGAGATATCATAAGGGTGTTATGGAACTGTGGAAAACTTGTAATGAGATCATTTGTGGAAGTGCCAAATGTGGGGGAAGGGAGAGCTGAGGAGGGACGATGGGAGGAGGAGCAAAATAGAAAGAGGCAGCTACATTCCAGAAAGCTTCCAAACCCTGTGCCTGATCACAGCAGGCTGCCCCACCTTCCTATTAAATACTTTTCTTTACTTTTTACTCCTGTGTAGTTTTGGTTTCTTTTTTTCTTCTGTCATACATAGGAATGCTGCAAGACCTAAGTGCCAGAGACTGACAAGGGGTCTGAGGGTCTAAGTGTCTTTAGGTCTAAGAGTCAATATCCAGAGACACCACTGTGTAAGAGAGGTTTTGTTAACTGGGAAATAAACCAGTGGCCACAGGGCTCACGGGTCTACGTGCACATGTATTATGTTTGGCTATGTTGGAATGTGTGACAGAGACCACACTGGTATTCTTGGAAACATGACTATGAGTATTTGTGAAACTAGAGATTGAGGAGGGTGTGTGAACTTCAGTCCTGCATCTGTGGGATCAAACAAATATCAATAACTGCACCTGTTGGGTGGGGAGTGAGAGACTTCCAGGTTTTGAATGTGCAGTGGATAAGAAGGCAACGTCCAGGAGTCGCTTGATGCATTGGCTTCCTCATATCCTTAAGCCTGGAGGCAATGCAAGCTCCTCCCTGAAACTTCGTTATATTTCAGAGGCTAAAAATCTGATTTTACTATTTTAAGTGTTTAATTTTCTGTCATTTATTTCTATGTTCATCTGCATGTCTTCATGCATTCCATAAATCAAAGCTCCCCTCCTCCTTCCGAGTTCATCGGCAAAAGCAGAAAGACTCTTAGAAATATATCTATACATACAAAGATGTCATTTCTTCTCCCTCAGTAGTCTAAGAATCAGAAATTTACAGGAAAATAACACAACTTCAAAAGGAAGACAAAAAATACCCATCTCCTCAGCATTCTCCTTTTGTGTTTGTTTCACTCCCATTTTGGGGTAGCTTCCAGTTTTAGACTTGAAAATTAGTCTGAATGTCCACAGTTTTAGACATTTGCATTTTAAACAAAGTAGAAAAAAATTCTATTTTGGGCAGAAAATAATCATAATTTTGTTAGATTTCCAGGCATGCTCTCTTATCTGATGGCAATTCAACAAAGCAACTGGCTGTGAGCTGAGTGCTAAAATGTCTCTGTCAAGACAAAGTTATATCTAAATAGTCTCAAAAGCCTCTCAGAGGCAATCAGGAGGGCTCTGATAAAAAATGAGAAACTAAAGGCTGAATGAACATGGACTAGAAGTTTTCCAGTCCTCTGGTTTGGACTTGGGGTATCTAAATCCTGTCTAGGTGTCAATTTAGGAGCCTAAGTCACCCTGAGACTAACCTTTGAGTCCAAGGCTTCATCTAATTCTTGCTTATATCCCTTATCCAGTTTTTTTTAGTGCTAGTTATCACCCTTGATAGAAGGCTCAGGAAAGAGAGTTAGCACTGACTCGTGGGATTTATGCAATCCTTTTGGTTCATGTGAAGTAGCATTGGCTAGATGCTACTGCTTCAGTACCTAAGCCTGAAAAGCATAAGCAGTATGGAAAACACCACAGAATTACTGTATCTGCTTATCAGGGTTTAACCCCAACCAGCAATTCAGTCCCACACAGACAGGTGCTCACTTTCCCCCTGTTGGGATGCTGGAGAGAATCAGAGGAGTACAAAAATCTTGAGATGAAGACTGTCTAACCTGTAAACCAAAAGGTAAACAAAAATACCCAAAACGTGTAAAACTGGGCACAGAGCAGTGGAAAACAAGGAATTCCTTCACTGCTTCCAGTGGGCAAATGGGCTCAGGGCCATTCCTGCAAGAGCAGGACTCCATCACAGGTCACAGTGACTTGGGAATACAAACACCATCCCTCCTAATGTCCTCACTGTTCTTCCTTCTTCCCCCAGCTTTGCATGCTGACAGTGGTGCTGTGCGTTATGGGATATCCCTGTGGTCACTTGTGGCAAGCTGTCCGAGCTGTGCCCTCTCCCAGCTCCTTGTGCACTCCCTGGCTGGTATGGGGGAATGAGAGGCAGAAAAGACTTTGACTCTGTAAGCCCCGCTCAGCTTAACGACAACATCTCTGTATTATCATCCCTGTTTCCAGCACAAATCCAAAACACAAACCCCTATCAGATATTATGAAAAAAAGTTACTCTACCCCAGCCAAAACCTGCTCACTGCCACACATTTGGGAAGCAAAATGACCTGAAGAGCAGACGTATCCCAATAAAGCTCCCTGTCTTTTCATTATGCCAACTGGCTGATGAATACAAAACCAAACATCATTCCTCATGGCTGTGAGAGCAGTTCCTTAACAAAGCACTGACTTCTGTCCATGCACCCCTTTCACTTCCATGGTAAAATCAGTGGTTTTGTTTGAGATTTTATAACAGATTTATTTTAGCTCATGTCTGCAACCAAGCCTTGTCTCTTCCTTTGCAACCTATCTCTGGTTTCCACCTTTTTATCCTGTACTAAAGAGTAGCTTAAGGAGAAGCAGGGGTCAGTCCAGATTTCACAAATCAATATTTCACTTAGCAATACAGTCATGGATCAGAAACATAGTTGTATTCCAGCAAAGGAAATCAGGGCTTTATCCTTGCCCCATTGGAATTATATTTAAGGAAAAAACCATGAGTCAAACTTCTGAGCCAGGATTTGGAGATACAAGCTACCTTGCATCAGGTAAGCCAATTCCCTTTGATTATACAGTGAACTTGTGCTTAAAGCATCTTCTGACATGAGATTGTCAGAACCTAGTTGTCAGCTAGAACACCTGCCTTGGGCAAAGTAGAAGGTTTAATTGGGTCTTTACAACTCTGAAAAAGAAGGGAGCACTAAAGAAATTAATGGAATTATGTACTTTGCCTGAAAGTGTCCATTTTCAGTTTATATCCCTCCAATTTCACCTATTCATAGTTCTGGAACAGTTGGAACTTCACTAACATTTCTGTAGTTAAATTTTAAATGAAACACATTATTATTACCGGGGTTGCTTTTCCAATACAGGGCAGTCACATTCCTGTTTTCAGTACTGTGACACTTTCAAGAACTTTTTTTTCTAATTTTGAAAGCACTTTGCAGCTGCTCCCCCTTTACTGTGGATTGAATACCTTGAAACAAATTAAATTTCAAATTAACTCAGAGACTGGAAAATTACAGAGTTTTTTGGTGGTTTGTTGTTTGCTTGTTTTCCAAGTCTGGGTTTTAGTTAAGCATTAAGTTTTGGTATCTGTTGATGAAAAAAACAGGCATGGACAGTCATATGGCCACATTTGGAGTTAATAGCCTTGCTTTTCTGAGTCATGCTCTGTCAAAGAGCCATTCCACCTTGGTTGTATAGCCAAACAGGAACACAATATTGACCACCTATCCCCCTCTTTCAAAGCTACAGACTGCAGGACTATAGTGTGATCCTCATGAAAAAGGCAGAAGAAAATTAATATTTTTCATCTGCACTGAGGTGTTCACTAACTCAGTCTAAGGAGGAGATTCAGTAATGCTGGAGTTGAAGAAGTCCTAAGTCAATTCATGCTCTAAGACTTGTTATCAAGTTTCCATCTCACAGAATTCTGGGGGTATGAACGATGATAAGTGTTTTTAAGGAACTCTGATTGTTTTCAAGGCTTCTCTTCAGCTCTTGAGTTACCTGTTTTCCACAATATGTCCCAGTGTATCAGGATTCTGTGCTACTAGGAATTCCCAACTTGTACATCAATTGCAAATAGTAAACTGCATCACACAAGATATTCCCAAACTCAGATACAAAAATAAAGCAAGATTTTACTGTTAAATTGGAATGAAATCTAACCAGAATTTGCATCCCCCCACCAGGGCTAATCCCTCAGAAAGTTTTGTTTGTATCTTTCTTTCTTTAAATTCACATCTTGATATGCTGTCTGCTCCTGTTGTATCTGGGTCTCTGTGTAGAATTAGTTTTGACTAAGGGAGAACCCAACAGACATTCAAGAAATTAATCTGCTTCATAGTCAGGTGATACTTTGCTCATTTTCAGGACTTCAAAGTAAAGACATCTCTACAAATGTTCAGAAATAATCAGCTATTTTGAATCATTGTAATGCTTCTATCATTTAATGTTATATTTAATTCCAAGGAGGGTCCAAATGACAAAATATATCCTCATTTTTCTGAAAAAATATCTTTGTTCCTAGTAGGTCAGTTGAATTCTGTTATTATCTACCAACTGTGGATATTATTAAAAGATAAGACATGTTTCCTAATTTTGTGGGGGTTATTTAGAAGTGAGACATCAAATTGAACAGAAAAGAATCTTCTATCAAAGTATTTATTCTCATTTGTCTCTACATATCTACAGAAAGTACTCTGTATATGATAAAGCATCAATAACCAAGTAAAGCTTAGAAAGGTTTTTAGTAATATACAGAAAATATTCATTAACATCAAGCATTTTTCTTGTGAAGGTTTAAAAAGTGTGCGAAAAAAGGACTTCATAATATGTTTATTTGGGGGACAAACACTTAAAAACATTTTCACAAACTACTTAAGTAAAATAGAAATAATACAGAAAAGCATGGGGAATCCATAGGGTTCAATCCCCAAACCCATAGAAGTCAATGAAAATATTTCTATGCAGCCAATAATTTTAATTGGGTTATTAAAATAATTAAGTTTAACGTTAATTTTAGTTAACATTATACATGTGGAACTAGGCACTTTTAAGACACTTGCTTCAGCTCTGTCTCTGGTGAATGGAGAAAGTTAGATGATAAATTAGATGTCTAAGATATATGGAGTGAGACATCTTTTGGGAGAGCTCATCTTTCTGTTTTGACTTTAAATGGGGCAAAAATAATAAGTTTTAACTAGACTGCTGGCATGTGGATGGCTAAAGCTGAGGCAAGGACAACAACTGGTAAATAAAACATACAGGCAGCATAAGCAAGGGTTTACTTTAATACAACTGTAGACCACCTAAAAATGCATACAAACTAGGGACTCCCATTCCAGCTGTCCTTGCACTTATTTAGCAGTACCTTCAAGAACTGGATACTGAGATTCATTTGAACCATTGCAGAGAATGGGATCTACCTTGGCAGGATAAGATCTGATTTTGTCTGCTGTGCATACAAGAATTTTCAAAATTAAAAAGAACCCCCCAAAAAACCCAACAAAAAAACCCAACAAAAACCCCCCAAAAACCCTGAAAAAAACAACAACAAAAAAATCTAACCAACCAAAAAAAAACCCAAACAAAAACAAGCAGAAAACAAACAAAAACAAACAAACAACAATAAAAAACAAAACAAACAAACAAAAAAACTGAAAAATGTGAAATCAGAGAGAAGCAGCACAACAGTCATGCCAAACCCTAAAGCAGCATATATTTCTCATTCACTCCCCAAGACAAGTCTTGCAGAAACACAATAGCTGGCATAAAAATGAAAGCATTTCTGAATGAACAGACATGCCTTAAACCACTTCAGAGCACAGACAGCATAGCTTTGAAATACCCATCTCCAACTCTTCAGTTTCTCTTCTGTCTTGTATCTTTCTGCTCCAATGCCCACATTTCATAATTATGGATAAATGTAGAGAGTTTAAAGAAAACCTTAATTGAAGGTTAATCCCAACAGTT
Organism: Lanius collurio; assembly: GCA_020086605.1. Classification (NCBI taxonomy): domain Eukaryota; kingdom Metazoa; phylum Chordata; class Aves; order Passeriformes; family Laniidae; genus Lanius; species Lanius collurio. The sequence goes on along the minus strand of JACBWW010000008.1, from coordinate 31,867,700 downwards.
GAATTTGAGGGTTCCCTTTGATACAAAAAGTAAAAGACCCTTAGAGGTAAAACACAATTTTGATTAGTTTTTGGAGTCTGTTTGATGACAGAAAGGTAAACACATTTATCTTTAAACTTTTTTTTATTTGTTGGCTGTTCTTCTGAATGCCTTTAGCTTAGAAATATCCTATGAAGGATAAACAGAACAGTGATACCCAGAACTCTCTTGATGTGTGGGTGGGGTGTAGATTTTGTGATAGTTGCAGTGAGTGCTGACCACATCACAATCAAACAAGGAGTGATTTCAATCAAATTTCACAGAAGGGAAATGAATTCAAAGGATACAGACCTCTGAACAAACCACAGAGCCAGGGCCACCTAAATCTTACCAAACTGAATTATGCTACACTTTTAAAATGACCCAAGAAAAATCAGTGATTTTAATCATCCCAGTACTATTTTCTGGTAACTTCTGAAGCATTGTTGTTGATAAGTGGTTTTGATCCACAATATTTATAAACATGAATGGTGTCCTCAGTGACACCAACAACAGTGTGTTTGTTAATAGATTAGACACATTCTATAGCTGTAATAGAGATATATTGGAAAAAAACTGAGTTATGCAGATGCTTCTACAGAAAATTCTGGGAACACATAAATTTATGCGGTAGAAAAAAATGTGTAACTTGGAGAGTTAAATAAGGGGAAAGGAGGACAGGAAAATATTTAATATCTTTAGCTAAAAGTGTACCCAGAGAGGATGCCTGTGAATGAACAACATACTTGAAATAACCTTTAGAAAATTTCAATTTATTATTAGTATGTTCTCTAGTAATTTAACCTATTCCTTATGTTCAGTGCTTGAATTTTGAAGAAATCAGAAGTACCCATTAACACTCGTGATACACAGTGTGAGTGACACACAATGCTAAATACGCCAAAGAAGGAGAATTATATTTCTGCTCATGACAGAGAAGACCATAAAATGTCCCAAAGCAAAGGCAATGTTTTGACCTATGTAAAATATTCCATTACTGGTCAGAAAGCCCAGGGCAGGGCCAAGGGCAGACACTGATGTGCCAGTGGTCATACTATGAATATTTACATCAGCAGATAGTCAGGGGTTTTAGAGGCACATTCTGCTTTCCCTCTGAAGATGACTTCAGTAACTTTACTAACATTACTCCCATATTTCAAACATTTCTCCACTTCTCTGGCTCAGTGGTCTGGAAAGGATAGACCAAGCACTCTAAAGGTACAGACTGGATGGAAGTTTTGGATCCCTTCCATGCACCAGGCTTGTAATAGCAAAGACTTTCTCCATCACAAGGTGGCTTCAGTTTTCAGAGAAGGACATGAAAATGGGATTGGGTAAGCCAAAAGACTTAACTCCTGGGGAGCTTCAGTAATTGACTGAAGCAGTCATTTCACTTTCACTTACATTCCTCTTATTACATGATCATGGAAACAGGAAAGAATGACTACAAGAAAGATGGAGACTGTTTACAAGGATGTGTATTGGCAGGGCAAGGGGGAGTGGATTCAAACTGAGCATATCTTTGGATTAGATATTAGGAAGGAATTCTTTCCTGTGAGGGTGGCACAGGTTGCCCAGAGAAGCTGTGGCTGTCCTATGCCTGGAGGTGTTCAGGGCCAGATGGGATTTGGGTTTGGAGCAACCTAGTTTAATGGCAGGGAGTTGGAACAAGGTGATATTTAAGGTCCCTGTCAAACCAAATTTCTCCATGATTCTGTGATTTACTGAAAGTACTCTGAGGATTTCCCCATAGACTATGACATTAATCACTGGTCCTCATTATTCAGACAGATCTCAAAAGTGATGCAAAATGTCTTGAGCATGTCTGAAAATTAGCCATAGCTCTTATCAGGCGGCATGTGGCATGACACTTTTGCTAATTTTTCTGTCCGTGGAAACAGAGTAAAGTGCTCAGCACTCATACTCAAAATTCCTGGCTCCTTAGAAAAGTCACAGATTAAATCCCAAGGTTAGTAATCTCTGAAAAAAGTGGAATACCTGAATTTAGGAAACAATGTCTAGAAATTATCTCAGGCAAAAATATTTACAATTATTTAAAGATGAACAACACCTTCACCATCTTGGCATACAAGACATTAAACCTCACTGTCCAAGTCTCTAATATAAACACTAAACTAACATTATTTCAATTAGACCTTTAATCTGTCAGTGCACAAACCTGACATCCTTTTTAATTTGGTGGTCCACTAAGGTTATCTACTTCCACCATTGGTGTTTAAACTTACCTACTTTATTGCAAGAAGAAGGAATTCTAGGGGGCCCTGGTTTTGATTTTTTTTTTTTTTCTTTTAAATGAGAAAATGAGAGTGAGAAACACACTTGCACACTGGAAAGCTACTCAATACATGTTTAGGACAAAAAAAGCCACAAAAATCCAAAAACCCAAACCACCCTGTGCCCCCCAACAACAAATAACAAATTCAACCTCAAGCAAACACAAAAACAAACAAAAAACACCAAAAAAGCAAAACAAACAATAACAACAAAAAAAAGGCAAACAAAATCTCCAATAAGAATTTTAGAAAACCCAAACAGGTTTGTTGGGAGTAACTCTAGAAAGTTCTTGTAAAAATGTTTTATTCACAAAAAAGGCCCTTGGCATTGTTTTCAGTCCTGTTATTTCAACAGTAGATTTCTTGGAGTGCTGCTTCCAGTAGAAACATCTTGTTTTGCTATATTGTATAAATACCTACTGCTTCTGACTCCCAAGGACCCTATTTCTGGCAGCCAAGTTTTGCTGCAAAAGTGTACAAATGTATAAAATGTGTAACTATTTATATGTCCAGAGGGCAATTTATGTTTTGCCAGGCTTATACTTATCTCTAAGAAGTTACGTTGCAGCCATCCTACCACCTTAAAGTGAGTGTACTGAGGAATAATTGCATTTTTGAGGCAATCAGTGACTCAAGAAGATTTTTCAGTATGGACTCAAGGTCTGTTTTGGCCTTGTGTCCAAGTGAATGCAACTCAAAGACCCAGCAACCTCCACAATCATGAGAAAAAAGACCCAACCAAAAGCCAACAAACCATATCCATACCCATTTCATTCAGCATATCCATATTTATCAGACAGATTTTTTCCTCCATGGTCGCAGACCAAGCACCTATCAGATAAACAGATTATGTCCTTCATATTAACAACCTACTGAGGAGTCAGAGGTCCAGATCACTTATCCTGGAGATTTAAGAGCTTCTGATTGTCCTTTACAGGAAAACAAACAAACAAACAAAAAAACCTGCATATGTTTTTCACATAGGTTTTAACATAGGTTGAGGACTCTTCAGAGGTCTTGAATAAATGAGATGAGTTGTGATTTTTACTGTGGCACTTCTCAATGTTAAGATGTTAGCAGGACAAAAATTAATTTAGAAGTACTCTCCCTTCTTTCTACCCCTGCAGGAGGCTCCAAAATACCAGTAGGTACCCTCAAAGTGAGAGGACAGTAAATCTTCACCCAAAACATCTCTGTGTCTCTCTAGATGATGAGCATATGAGAAGAAGCCTGCTATGGGCATTTTGGAGGCAGACTGAATAACAGACTGAAGGCAAAATTTCTAATCAACTCAGAAACACAGCAAGAGAGATTGTAGGCACTGACAGTGTCCAAGCTCTTCAACAAAATGCTCTCTACTAAAATAATAAGTTTAGTAAAATTCTAGGTATCTGAGGATATGAACCCATGCTACAAGGAAAGTCAAATCCATACCACACAAATCCAAAATAACCTGGCCCACCTGGCAAATTATTCCTGACACAAATCTTAAAATTAGTTTACTTCAGGTGCAACTTATAGGCACGTAAAGCAAGCATCTGAGAAATTTAACAAACACTAAAATCTGTGGTGCACTCTTCCTTTGCATCACAAGAAAACAAGAAACAAAAGAAAACATGTTATTAATGAGTGAACTATGAAGGAGGAAATCTTTTTAGGCCTGCTAGGCAAACAACAAGTCTTGAGGCTTGTAACTCACAAAATATAAATAATGTGAAAATAATTAAAGACTCTGACTTCTCTGAGACACAAGAAATGCTCAGGAACTCAAAAGACATAAGCAGTTTTGGGAATTACGGGACAATTCCTTATTGATTTCCATCAAAATCAAAGCAGGCTCACTGTCCTATGCTGCTACTACAAGTACTTTAATTGCTATTAGTACTAGAGAGGTAGAAGCCTTAAAAATTTTGATCTCCTTCTAATCATCTTAAATTCTTAACTTTTTTCTGTTTTTTACTTATTTTCACCTTAAATAATCTTTCCATCTTGACATGTACTTGGAAGTTGTCTTTACGCATCTGCTCCATCCTATTTCTGAAAACACCTCTATCCCCTTCTGCACCTGTGCCAGCTTAAGGCCCTTGATGAAACCCAGAAACACAAGGAATTGCTCAAAGTATTCCTAATAAGCTCTTACCAGTTCTTTGTACTTTAATATTAAAAAATCAGTTTTTGTATGAAGTGAAAAAATAAATGCTGATCCATTGCAAAACTTTGGATTTTCATGGCTGTACCAGGCAGGTATCTCATTGTTGGGTTGAGATCAATGCATACGTAAAGATCCTTCCCATCCTCACTGCCTCCATGAACAACAAAAACTCTTTCATTTCCACTCCTTCTTGTCACTAAACTCTACTGTTTTTCAGGGATGTTACAATTCTCAATATCCACTGAAAAGTTTCAGATGAATGTGTGACAACCTTAAAAAAAAAATTAAAACTGTCCTTACCTTTAGCCTAAGTAGTATAAGATAAGAGATAGAATAATATGAAAAATGTTATCAATCTAGTGTACTCCAGCTTGTCAAATGTATTCTTCCTGGGCTCAATGGCATAGCACAACTGCAAAATATATACACAACCAGAGCACTTTTCCTGTGCTGAGTAGAGATATGTTATTTAGCTCCCTCTCTATCATTTAATGGTAATGTAGCAGTCCTACAGCCACCACCTGCACCTTCTTTATGCAAGTTTTTCAGTGCAAAAGTTTATCTGATTTGTTTTTGAGAATCAGAAACATTGCATATTTCATGGTGCTGCTATGTAGAAAGCTGTAATAAAGCAGAAATAACAACTGGAAACTGTATCATAACTGAATGAAGAAATTAAGCTGAAATGAAAGGACTTATTTTTCCATTTGCAGAAAATAAATGAATTGTTTTTTGGACCAAGATAATAAATGGAGAGCCATTATTTCAAATATTTCTAACGAGTAGAACTGAATTCAGATTTTGCCTGAAAAGTGTGACCTGAAAGAAAAGAGATAGCAAAAAAATCTTATTTTAAAATTTGATTCATAACATCATCCCTGGAGGTGGGTGAGGTACTGGCCTTTTGACTCCAGTCATTACACAAAGGGGAGAGAGAAAAGCCAACTACTGACTGAGAGCAGGAAATATGATGGCCCTCCTACGGAGTAAGAAAGACTAAGAGGATTGTGTGATCAGACAGCCCCTAGGAAGCTGCTTTTAGAACTGTCTACACAAAATTAAAAAGGTTTTTTAAAAAAAAAAAAAAGTTAAAAAAAACCCCCAAAACCACTGCAACCCTGTTGCTGCCCTGACAAACCTTAAAAAGGATGTGTAAGCTCCATGCAGTCAGCAGTCTCGGGAGCAAATGCTTCTCCTTTAGTAATGGGTCACAGCTGGTTTCAGCAACGGGCTGAAAGCTTCACGTTTGGCATGACTGAGCATTCACGCAGCTGAAGCAGAGGTGTTTGACACTAGTGATGGCAAACCTGGATGGATTAAACAGCAACAAAAACATCTATGAGAGTGAGCAAGAAAAACTTGTTTGATGGGTAAAGCACAACAGTATGAAAACCTTAATGTAAGGATTGAGGGGAATGCAAATTGGAGGGGAGATAAAATGTGCAGAAATTAAAACCTCATGTGAGAATCTTGGCCTCAATCTGTTTTTCTCTGCACAGAATGTTTTATTGTCAATCTACATTAAATATATGAGAAAGATTTGGTAAAGGGTTAGGATAAAAAAGTATTTGCTAGAGAGCAGTTCTAAACTTCAGTAGCAAGAGTTCAATTGGTATTAATAAGATTTAGATTAGGACACAGATTCTCATCTTTGAAAGTCTTGTACTCTAGGGAAATTCACAACATGCAGGAGAGGATTATTTTCACTAAACTTTTTCAAAAACCTTACCCAGGTTTTGCTGAAAGAAAGAGGTGAAAAGAATTCAGACAATTTGAGTTGCAGCAGAAGTTACATTGTGAAATAATATTTACAGTAATTTTTTTTTTTTTCTTATGGTATTAAACACTGTGCAATCAAAAACCAAAAGAAAAAATCTTTCATGTAACTTTCAGGGTAAAGGTAGGATGATGCAAAATAGTTGAACTCAGGTAATGACAGAAACTTGACTTCACAAAGACGTGGTGTGAAAGTATTATCTGTTTTTTTTTTCTTTCAATATCACCACCAATTGTTTAATTTTTACTCCATAAGAAGAACAGGAAGCTCTTCGAATTTAACCATAGCTTTCAGAGTAGAAGTGATCCCCACTAGTAAGTATAGTGACATTCACAGCTTTCAAGATGATACAGAATTAGTTTGAACTATTTATATTAAATATATACTTTGGTATGCTCACTTCCCAAAGATAGCTTTCACTAATATATATTTTGCCTTTAATTTATAATTAATTATTTCTATGTCAACAGCACATAAAACCTCCAACACAGACCCTAGGTGAACAAGGCTCCTTAAAAATGTCTACAGTTCTCAGACCTGAACAATTTATCACCAAAAAATGAGAACATCAGTAAGGTTTCAGAAATTTTCTATTGCAGGAAAATAGAATGATTGTTGCCCCTAATTTCTTGAGTCCTTTATGAAACATGTAGAGACCTATATTTATAATTCTCATCTTCTTGCTAATTACAGCTGGAAACAACCATGGACAGGAAGTGATGAATGTTAAATATTTTTCATTTGCTTTGTTTGCCAATTAAATTGTTTACCATGACACATTGTTGCTTACTGCACTTTAAAATGTGGTCCCGAATTAGAAAATATCGAGGGAAAACAAAACAAAAACTAAACCAACCAACCAAACAAAATAAAACAAATAAATAAATAAAATAACAAAGAAGCACCAGAACACTTTCTGAAAGAAACCTTTGCTTGAAGCTAACTTCGCCTGAAATTTTAAAAATATCCCTTCCTTCCTTCCTTCCTTCCTTCCTTCCTTCCTTCCTTCCTTCCTTCCTTCCTTCCTTCCTTCCTCCCTTCCTCCCTCCCTTCCTCCCTCTCTCCCTCTCCCCCTCTCTCCCTTCCTCTCTCTCTCCCTTCTTTTCTCCCTTCTTTCTTCCTTTCTTCCCTTATTAATTCCCATCCAAATGCCTACCTCTACCTCTTCTGCTCTCCTGCAGTGTCAGGAAACTGAAGAAAATTGATGCACTAACAGTTCTAATATGACATTCTAAAAGTGACTTTTTGATTTTCAATTAACCTTGCACAAAGAGGAAATATTGAAATTCCCCCCTTTGTTCCTGACTGCGTGCCTTAGCCAGGCTGGTGTTGGTAGGAGTGAACAGGAGGGGTTGGGCTGGGGAGGGGGAAACTGGCGCCTCATTCAAGCACTCCACTGCTATTTGCACAAAACGAGACAAGACTACCCTGCAATAATTACTCTCTGAAGGGGGAAACAGGTAGGAGAGAGAGTGCTCTTGTCATTTGTTTGACTTAATTGTATGCTTTTATGAGTCGTCTGGCTGGAAGGATTAAAGTTACTTTTAATAACACTTCTTTTCAAAAGAATGTGATTTAAGATTTCCCAGCAGGGCTGCCTACCAAGCAGCAGGACCTTTTTCTTCCCTCCAGACCCCTATTTCTCCAGCATTCCCCTATCCTCCCCCTTCTTCTTCTCCCTGTGAAAACCAGCATTGTTCTATTTGTCTAAGAGAAGCCAGGCTGGATAGCATGGCATGAAGTCAAATTTTTATATTCACTTAAATAAAAAAAGTAAATAAATAAGTCCATGAAAAAAATATGCATAAAACACCCTTTCCCAAGAAGCTGGATATAGGGAAAGTGAGACATCATACAGTCTGGTTTTCCTTCAGTTAGTCTAGAGATGTTCATTACACACCTACTGAGCAGACAACAGAAGGGGCCAGGAGTGTTTCTACAAAGCACTTTTAATTTCAGAAAATAGAAAAGTATAATTAGTCAAAGTGAAACAAATTTTTTGGGAAAATAGAAGAATCTGGAGAATACTCTCAATATCATGGGGAACTCTTTCTTAGAAGTAAGTTTTCAAAGCTATTTGATGTGTCTACATATTAATGCACTTCAATTTAGTTTATATTTCGTCATCAAAGTATACATAAAGAAAAACAAAACAAGAAGCACAGCCACGTAATGTGGCAATTAAATTGTCTCTTTTCCTAGAATAGGATCCAGGATCTTCTGTCTGTCAATAATAGGGGTTAATGTGATATTAACAGTAATTATCCAGCAAACTGTGAACTTATAGATGAGGGTTGGCCAGTTAAATATTCTTTCCCTCATTGAATGTGCATTTTTAAACTATTATTTAAGGCTTTTGTAGAAGACATTGCTCACTTGAACTGTAAACCCCAGAAACTTGGAGTCAGTAACCCTCTATTAGTAGTATTTAATTTTCATTTCTAAAATCCACAGCCTAAATTTTCATTTTGTCTATTTTCCTTCTGGCTTGAGAGTAATAATAAAAAAATAAAATCAGTTTCACAGGGAGTAGAGTTACTCTTTTACCTAAAGGATATAATCTAATATAGTTAAATTTGCTTGTTGTTTTTTTTTTTTTTTTTTCATTCAATTTCACTGTCTATTTACATAAGCATTTACAAACTCTGTCCATCATTTATATGCCTTCTCCTCATTATGTTAAATATATGAGCATATCTTCTATCATACCAGCAGAATTGTTTGATTTTTCAGCAGTTTGGGAAAGAAGTGTGGTTTTTTGCTAATGTTTTAATGTACCTAATGTCAAACTCGTAGCTTGCAAACATTTCACACCTGACACATTAATGCATTTCAGGTCAATTGCTCTTCTGATTCCATTAAAAGGAAGAAGATGCCCTTTCATACATGAATGTAAATCATAATATACTTAATTCACTTTCACATCCCCAGTCCAAAGTCCAAACCACTTTTATATCCACAAATAACAAAAGATTCATCTGGCATTCTTGAAATCTGAGTTGATTTCTACTCCTGAATCAACATGGCCATTAGCAAGAACAGTCTTTGGATATACTTGAATACAATCAACACTATCCAATGCCTAAGTGATTGTGACACCAACATCATGTGGTAAAAATATCTGTGCCTCATCATGACCACTGGTTGGAAGCTGTTTCTTCTGCATCCTAAGCAAGTGCTTTTCTTAACTTCACTGAAAAAAGTTTGCTAGACAATAATTCAATTACCCTTTTGAGTCTCTACATTATGTGTATATTAAGTAGAGAGAAAATAAAAATTGAACTTAGGTTATTCTGTTCTGAAAGAAATTATTTGGCATTGCTTTATTTTCAAGGGGCCTATTTGTTAACTTACTTTATGAAAAGCTTAAAAAAAATTAGGTGTAAAGAGAGGAGTATCTTATTATCCATATACTTTTGTGTTCTTTTCTCTCTTGAAAATCTTGAAAGCTGGGAAGTGTGTTTCCTTTTCAGATCTAATTGAATAAATATTTTATCTATAAAAAGTCTTATTCCTCGTGTTTTTCTCATTCCTTATATGCAAAAATTTGAACTTATGTCCCGTATGGAACAAATAATATCATTTCCTGTATTTAATTTTTCATTTTAGCACAAAAACTCATTCTTTGAGCAGTGGAGGAGGTTTATTATCTCTGAATGCTCACAGAAACAGTTATTGCCTGAATAGCTTCAGGCAACTACGAAAGGTGGGCAGAAGCAGCATTTAAATTGTCTTGGCAGGAAACACAGTTGCTTCAGGAGGTCACATCACTCAACACCTAAAGTTTTGATCTCGGATGGCAAGCTGAATCCTGTATCTACCCTTCTTTTCTCTGAATAGAGAAGGCGAGGTTAGAAATTGGGAACACCTGAACACCAGTGTATTTGTACAGATTTATATACACATTTCATGGGCCCTCTATTAAGCCAACAAAATTTTTCGCATGTCTAAGTGCCCTGAATGCATTAATAGTTCAAACTCTGACTGAACAATGCTCTCACATGAACTACCTCTAGGTAGGAAATTAAGCAATAAACAGATAATCAACAGTAGTAGGTAATTTTTTCCCTCATCTAGGGAATACCCACATTTTTTCTTTCTCTTTTAACTGAGATGTAGCTGCTAATACAATATTGACTTTTGAAAATACTGCCTGAGTTATCTCCCCAGTCCTGGCTGTATGTGTAACTATGAGGAATTATACAGAAGAACTGAGGGGATTTAAACTATCAGGCTTATAACATATTTCTGTGTTCTTCAAGTGGAAATATACAAGAAATAACAATTCACTGCTAGCCTAACAGAAAACAGAATATCTTGTGCGAGTGACCTTTTTAAGCTACAAATCATAAAACAGTTGTAAGATGACTAACAATTAGTTATTCTTTCAAACCAGTAGAAAACAACAAACTGCAAAGTCTATCTAGAAAAATTAAGAAGTAAAAGAAAATTGAAATGTGATTGGGTCTTGCACAGACTTTGACCCTCTAATTACCACATTCTGCAAGCACTCTGATGACCACAGAACACCTTTTAGGATAATGTTGTGTGATAACTTTTAAAAATACTAACATTTCATATTGCTTTCACAAAAAAAATGAGCACTGAACACCTGTTAGATGTTCTTATTTGTTCATTATGAGTGATCAAGGACTGAACCCTTCTTCATTGCCTTTTTTAATATTTCTACCTTAAAAAAAACAAACTAAAAAAACCAACAAAAATGAACCCAAAAAAACCTCTCGGTATCTTTGGCAAGCCTCATTATTTTTTAAAAACAGACAGATGCTCTAAAAAGGCAGCAAATACATAAACTGTTTCTTTCTTCTCTAACTGCAGTTAAAGAGGATGAAAGTTCTTTGTCTTGCTCTCTCTCTATAACCTCATGCAGCAGGTCACTGCAGTAATGATCTCTCACAGCTGGTTCCCTCATTAAGCTCCTTAGTGATTATATCCTACCAGTTCTCTCATGTAAAACCCAGAAGTGAGACACACGATGAAGTAACCCCTTGATTCATATTCACATATGCACAGAGTTCAAGTATGACACATGTAACTTTACAGGAGATTTTGAAAGAGTACCAGAAATAAACCTGACTGACAATTTCACCACAAACAAATTTGGGAATCACACAGAAATCCACCTTCCCTATTCATGGTGAATTAGTGAAAGAGGTAAGCTGCTGCACTGAGGATAGTAAACTAGACAGAAAACATTGCTACTTTGGATCTTATCCATAAAAATAGTTAGGATATGCAGACAACTGGGTTGAACAGCACAAGGATCTTCGCAATGAATCATAGTTCTGATTAGTGCTGGAAGTGTTCTTTTCCCTTTTTAGTGAATCTATCAAAATATCATCGATCATTTCCACATGAAAAAAAAAAGTCAATCTCCTTGTTTATAGCTTGCTGTATTAACATTTGGGACTTTCTGGGTTTCTGAAGTCTGTGGTATGTTTACATAGCTGAAGCAGTTTTCCTCAGCTCAAGAACTGACAGCATTGACAAAACTTTACTGCTGTCTAGTCATGACCAAACCTGAAGTCTGAGTGCTTTTTCAGTGTGCTTTCTTCTATCTCCTTTAATGAAATATTTTCTTCCTTTTTTCCTGATTTTTTTATATAATTGTTGCTTCCCTGAATTTTTTTTTTAATAGGAATTAATATTTTTCCTAATTAAGGAAACAGGAATAAATATATTATGTAACTGTTGTGAAAAAGTTTTCTTATATCACATGTCTGTAGAATCAAACTGCTAAATACAACCTATATTAATGAAACCTCTTTTGAATGCTTTGGATATCTGAATCTGTTTCTTCTCTGAACTCCACCTCTTGGTGAAACTATATTCAAATACCCAACTTTTCTCTTCAAGTGAATTGTTTTCTTCTCCAATGTCTCATTAGTCATGGCTGGGCCTATATCCCTTCAACTATCCCACTAATTTTATTGATTTAGTTTGATAATGATTAATCCTAGGTGCAGCTATATGAATAGAGTGTAGCATCAATGAATTTGTCATTCAGAAGAGCGATTAAAGGAGTCAAGTCTCACATATTTATTCTGTAACACAACAAGTGCACAGCTTTTCAAACATGTGCTCTACACTCTTGCATCTCCCAGTCTTGGTCTCAGGCCAATGGTGTTTCTTTGTCTGAAATGTTTGAGTTGCAACAGTTCAGCCAGCTCTGAGCAATGTATGTAAGAAAAAGGACAGTGATGTTTCCATATGTTCCATTTGGGATTTATGTGCTTGGCTAACGCCAAATGGCTGAATCTGGAAGCATCAAAGTTAGCAAGCCTATAAAATTCATCAAGAAAGGATAGACAGAGGATAGACAGAGAAGTCTCAAAAGAAACAAGATTTATAGTTATGAATATTTAAATGTGGCATATTTACAAACACATACAGGCCATTTCTCATTCTATTTTTCGTGGTACCCTCAGGCTAACACCATTTAGTATACTGGGTGCACATCAAGTCCCTTCAGATGTAAATTATCTTAACTGCTAAAAGCTTTATAGTGATAAGCAACCCAAACTTCCAAGACATATTGGGCAAAATAGTTTTCTCTTGCACTTCTTGGGAGCAAATTTGGCCCTCCTAGAAATAAGAGGGGAACTTATCTTCAATAAAATTGCAATTTAAACTTATGAGAGATACACAAACGAGTAACTTTGTGCATTTTCCATAAAAGGGTGATGAACAACAGTTACAGCTTGGCTTGCTGGCAACCCTAGCAATTATCTTTCTTAAAATGTATTGGTGCTGGCTACTCAAATTTAAAATCACATTTTGACCCTCCTATTACAGTACTGTACTTGCAGTAACATATTGCACATTTTTATCTGCAATTGTGATTTTGAATGACTGATGTTCTTCATAAACAAATGAGGACAATAATTACCTTTCCCCTTTCCTTCAGTGTTTAGAAAGTCACAAAAGTTTCAGGGACATTAAGGACAGAGTCAAGAAAGTTTCTGTGAGATTCACTGATGCTATTTATACACTTAAAAAATTAGTCATTTTAACCAAAGCTGTCGTATTCTGGTTTGGTTATAAAGTCAGCAGCAAGAAATAGCCAGCTTCCAAGAATAATCCATTACATATTCTTTAAAATGAAGTGGATGTATCCTTTAGAAGATGCTTATTTTTCGCAGTAGCTGGGTAACAATTCCAAGGTTACACATTTAATATCTAAAAGTAGGTGAGTGGGGCTTCACCACAGTATGAAGGCGAGAGGTATGTTTTGGTCTGTGTTCTGTACGAGGCAGCTGTGTTCAGTATCACTGTCAAAAGAGCTTAAGCATTTCTAGGTCTTCTGAGGTCTTTTCTGCAGAGCTGACTTGTGCCTCACTGAATTGCAGTCAGACAGCGTTGGTGATTTGTCTTTGTTCTTTGATACTCATCCTTTGGCCCCATATGACTTCTCCTGATTTTCAAAAGGATTTAGCTCAGACACATCTGAACTTCAATTTGTCCCTACTATGTCTGATTTTCAGCCCTTAAGTCACATCTGACTATGAGCAGAATTGCCCTAAAAATGGTTTTCATTAGTAGCCTTTTAGTGTTGATGTGAGATAAGTATGGATTTTTTTCTTGGTTTAAGGCTATCCCACCCACGCTGGACTTCTGACTTTTCTTTTCCCCCTACCAAGTTTCAACTGCTTAAAATAGAAATGTTTAACAAAGGAAAGAGAATGAATTTTGATGCTACCAACTTTTAAGCAATTTAACTCATCACTGTATTAACCTTAGCATAAATGAACCTTAGTCTAGGAGCTGTATGATCAAATGCAGTTACAGAATAATTTAGGCCAGTAGAATATTTCAGTCATGCAACAGGAATTCATTCTGGGCACACTTAAAACTCTCAGTCATCACTTTCTCCCGAGAGCCAGGTTCCATACAGATGTGTAAGCTCCTGAACAAGCTTAGAATAAATTGTTCAACTTCATATTGCTACCTGGGCACTGTCAGCTCATGATTCCGAACCCTATAATATCTTGCAAGTGTGACAGAATGTGATAATTTCCAGAAACTTGTACAGATAACTAGCATAAAAATATCCAGACAAAAGATAGTCTTTGCTGAGAGTAGGTTATTACCTTCTGGGTCAATGGCTCTTCTCTTCCCATTGTGTTCTTATTACAAAACTACTTTTAAATGACTAATAACATAGAAAGGGATCAGGGGTCACAATAATGACCACTGTAGTATCTTCAATTTTATGGCCCAAATGATTGAACAGGGGATTGAATATTAGAAACCATATATTTTCTTTGAAGACTAAGCTATGGCCAAGTAGAAACCCTAGATGAGTTATTTTATTTCTCCATGTCTCAGCTATCAATAAACTGGGAAAACAACACTTAACATCTTTAAATGGAAAAAAAAAAAAAAAAAAAACCAAAAAAAACTTTGAGGGAGTTTATAAATATGACTTAATATTACAAGTAAAAAGACTTAAAATATTAGTCATATTATTGCTTTCCACTGTATTTTTAAAATTCTATTGTCTCACTATTCATTTTATCTCTGGACAGTGATATTTCAAACCTTTAAGCAGCTTTGACAGTGGTCATTTAACTTCCCATTGGAGCCCAGACACTTAAACAGACCACTGCTCTTGGGATACAGGTATGATTCCTTATAATTTATGTTGTACTCCTGACAGGCATGGGGATTGACATGTTTGACGTGATAGACTCAGAAGTTCATTGACAAAGGAAGCCAAAAGTGGAGTGGGTGGCTAATTCTTTCCCATCTTTTCCTGCTCCTTTTTGGTGGTGTACTCTCCACACTCTAAAGGAAATAGAAAGAGGGATCTAATCTTCATCCAACATCTCTTAAAATTTAGGAGCAAGACTTGGTCTAATTCTACCAGGCAACTTTTCTGCTTATTCTACATTCATAGTTCTTGGTGATTACACTACCTGAACCTTTGTGTTGCTTATATAAGTATCCCACAAGTCTCTTTTGGCCCTTTTTTGGTTACACATTTAAATATTTATGCTTAACTTTGTTAAAAATATGCTCTTTCCAGTATTAGAGTGATGTCATGTATCAACATCACAGTGTTATAAATGCTTATATGCAACCTGTGATCATTATTTTAGTATGCTTCCACTTTCTTTTAAGGCAAATATGAATTCGTTCTTGCTTAGTATCTTTCTGTTTTGTGGATTCAGCAGGATAAATCTCTAAAGCAAAATAACAAATAAACACCAAAACTTAAGTCATAGCACAACCAATATGGTTTGACAGATTTACTCACTCTACAATAACAGTTCAAGTTTATTTTTCTATAAAAGTTAGGAGGTAATTTGAGGTAAAAGATATGCAAGCATTGGACAGTGAGATTATTGCTATAGGAACTCACTCAATACTGTCCATTTTGATGTTACACCCTTTAATTTGCCAGTCTTTTTAATTCTTAGAAATACTTCACAAAACAAGATCCACTAAATAGCTGGATAAATAAATAGACAGTATTTATTTATCCTCTCCATTCTTTTATATAAAAAAACCAGTAGTTTATTTCTGAGGCACACTTTATGTACTGTGATGGAAAACACAATGAAGCCCTGTTGTGCTGTGGCTGATGTGTCACAGCTTTAATGGCAAGAAATTTCCTGAAAGAAGGGATTTGAGTCAACGGAGAGGTTAGCTCAACATTAAAATAAAACAGTTCAGTGATTTCAAATTAAATTACTGTGAAAATTTTTTGTTCTTCATAGTATTGGGTTATTTTGACCTTTCATTTCATTTCAAGATTAAAAGAGCTGTCAAAACATAAGGATTTTTGATGAGCAGAAATTCTGCATTCTGATCAACTCTAATAAGGCGTTTTCCATGGAAGCACATCACTGAAGCTATCCAAACCATCTCAATTACTATTGATTAGAACATATCTCCAACAGAATGATGTTACCAACTAGTCTCTGAATCTATTAAAAGAGAATGAGTTAGAAAATTATAAAGATCCTTATCATTATGAGAGTTTCTCCTAACTGCATCAGGTACGTGTTTAAATTCTAAGACAATGATGTTAATACATTTTTCCTTTTTTCTTTACTTTTTTTTTTTTTTAATATATATTTTCTCTGCTGAGCTTTGGAGAAGTGCATTTCTTTAGAAAAACTAGCCTCATGTTTAATGCATTTTTGGATTAATATTATTTTGTGCCACTGAGTTCCACCAGCCAAATAGTAAGTTTAATTTTAAATAGCTGTCCTTTTGATCATTTTTGATCCATTGTCTTTTAGAAAACCTTGTATTTTTAGAGGCATGTGGAAGAATATTCATGAATATCTAATATATTTCTATAAAATTAATTGCTGCATAACAACTCTGATGTTATTTTTATTTCTTTCCAAACTAAGCAGTCACTACTTTTATGTCTTCTAACTAGCTGGTATTTTGCCCAGCTAGACAACCAAAACATGCAGGTTCCAAGGCAACATTAAATAGAGTGTTTATTTAAACATCCTCTGAAATTTGTTTGTCTGCTTGACCTAACTACTTGCTTAAATGCAGTGAGAAGGCATTTTAACACCATTAGTATCTGGATTCCAGCCAAAGAAAATCTCCTTGCTTTATATCCCTTTAGACTCCATTGATGAAACAGCCTAAAAGTGGGTTTGGTGTCGGTTAATTCATTTTGAATGGGAGGGGAACTCACAGTCTGTGTAACAGGGAGACAAAAAAAAAAACTAAGGTTCTGAAGGTTGAAAGTCCTGTCCTGGGTTGGACATTTCCTAGCATATGTAACAACATGATTGTTTAGTTCAGCACAGTTGTAAGAGAATTCAGTCCTATGTGGTATAGTGACTTCAGACAGAATATGCCTTTGGGATGGTGTTGGAGAGACATTTTTCTCCTCTTTCAGTCCGAGATGAGGGTTGGTTTTCTGTGATTTTTTTTTTTTTTTTTTCCCTTCTTGTGTTAATGCCTTTAGCACAATGAAATTAAGCAGTCCAGATTTCTAATGCAAACTGCTCAGGGACAAGATGCTAAGTGATTCTAAGTGTTTTGTTGAGAGCCACTGTTTAAGTAAATATTACAAATTATGGTTATGTCGTATATGATGCAGATTGAAGCCCTTGAGCAATGTATTATTCATAAAATACATCCCTTTATCAGCTTGATCATGTTTCTTTTCTTTAAAGAGAGAATATGACAAGGATTTCAGTCCTGTTACTGAGGCAGCATGTTCAATGGCAGGAAAGACATATCCTTGAAAGGTTCATTTTCTTTTTCAGACCAGGTCTTTGATTATCTGGACAAAAATCATGGTTTTCTTGAGATGCCATTTCTTATGATATAGCAGATTGAACACTCTTGGGAATTAGCAAGTAAACTCTACATCATTTTCAACAGCATAATTGATAGTATCAGCATTTTAATTGTTTGTACTTTGTTTATATTTCGTGCTTTGTTTATATTTATTAATTTAAATGGAAGTTATTCTGTAATTTTAAAAAATAATAGAAACAATACTACACTATATCAAATAAAGTTCAGGAAGTAGGTTTACAGGTTTAGATCTATATATATAGTATTGGGTTCTACCACTACTCATAGCTTCTAACTCTCTAGGTTCTTCTATAACTCATACACTCAGCATGCAGAGTAAAACCAGGAACCTGTGTGAGAACTGGAGGCACAAAAAGTTGAAGATCACTGGTTTAGATATGAACAATTTTTTTAGACACGAACTTACTACAATTTATTGTAACAATTTATTAGCAATGAAATAAGAAACTGAGAAGAACAACAACAACAATACTCATAGCAGAGTGAGCAGGGTAGGAGAAAGTCTGGAACCCAGCACTACCCCACAGCACACCTTGGCAAAATTGGAAAACCCACCCCCTTTTGTGCTCCCTGCAAATGGCCCAGGGTCCTGCCCATGAGGCTTCTGCAAAAACTGGCCAGAACCAGGACAGTGCTGGAATGCTCATGAAACAACAATCTCACAACTCACAAGGAGTGAACCACTGTCCTTGTGCTTATGTGTGTTGTATTTCTCTGTGATAGGTCAGTGTTGGCATGGATGAATTTAATATCTGTTAGAATTATCAATATCTGTTAGACATATTAATAGGCTTATTAATATATGTTGGGCATATCAAAGGACAAACTCTCACAACAGTACTAAAATGGTAAGAAAAAAGAGCAGGTCTTTATTGGAAGTTTCAGGTGTCTCCATAGATGTGCCCTATGAGTACACCTGGTATTGGATTTCTGTATTTTTTATAAGTTTAACAAATTAGCCTTGCTAACAAATATCATCCAATTGGAAGAGCAGTTGATTAGATAATTTCCCCCTGGGTACTGCTCCACTGGAGTTGGTCCAGAGCTTCTTTGCCCCATTTCTTCTTGTGCCTTCTCAGATTCTGGTCAGAAAACAAAATATCCTTCTTGTAGGTTCTCTTCTTGAAAATAAGACTAAACAGTATTTCTGGAATGTGTTAGCAGATTAGCCTATTGCTCTGAAGTCTAAGGGAAAGTGTAGGAAAAATACCAGGAGCATAATCTCTCCGTATTTTTCCAAAACTGATTATTTGTTGCCCAGTTCTATCCTCCTTCTCCACACACTGAGGAGGCATGGGAAGCATGAAGGAATACTTCTTTGCCAGACTTTTTTTTCCCCTATTATTGGCAAAAACCTGCTGTCAGTGGCTGACTGCCTCGTGGTGTTTCAGTGCTGTTATGAGATGACCATGGGGCCTCCATCTCTTCACAACATCAACTGAGAGTCTCCAGGTCCTTCCCTACTGGCTCCAAACAGCAGCCTGTCAAGTAATATGTTCAATGTACGCCATCCTAAGGAGGGGTAGTCAAGAATTTTCCATTGGGCACTGAATATTTTATGAATTTTACTGTTCTAATGTAAACTCCTCTCTTTGGCACATGATTTAGACATTTAATTATATAAAATACAGTACTTAAACAACAATAATTCTTGGTAATTGAGTGCAAATAACAAATTGTAACAAACATTGCAAGTTCCCACAAACAAATTTATTTTTGTGGTTGCTGTGAGAGACTATTAGGAATGTGCTTCCTACTAAGAATGCACAGTGTGACTTCAAAGATCATACAATATGTTCTGAATTTGATGCTCATCACAAAACAGGATTAACCTAGTAGTAATGTGTTAGTATTAAGATATATGAATAGATCATGCAAAATGTGAGAAAAAGGAACTGTTTTCAGGCTTTGGAAGTATTCTCTGTATTTTAAGGTTCTACAAATTAATTTGATAATACCTTCACTCTCCTGTTTATTCCTCTTCTACCTCATGCACGTTTCTTTTTGTTAAAAGAGATCTGTGTGATTTTTATTTTCTTTGTTGTACATTTTTTAACACTTATGAACATATACATTGCATTAGCTGTACAAATCTGGTCCACATGAAGAAAATATTTTGATAGGCATGTAGTATGGTCAATGCCAGTGTGATAACTGAAGAGGCTTTATATTCATCACATCTTAATTACTCTAATAAGTTCAAAAGTTCTTTGTTTGGAATGACAGAGTAGTTATGTGAGAAGAGATTAACATTTTTGATTGATGAAACTGTCAATTAGGAATAGCTAGGCAGTCCTGACATTGATAAAACTGATATGTTTCACCTTTTTGACAATTTTTTTTTTTTTTTTTTTTAACTTTAGTATTTTTGGAGCTTTGCAGACAGTTTTCAACATGATACTATACCTGTTATGTTCTATCATGAGTTTTCCTTTATTTCTTTTCTGTGACCACATATATGCTCTTACTGAAGGCAAGGAGTGTTTCCATCACTGCTGAGTTTCCACAGTGAAAGATGATTAAGCTATGGTGCACCTGATGAGTCTCCTTTTCTTTTCTTCTTACATGAAATCTTCATTCTGTCATCAGTACTAAATGTTAGAGGGATTGCACATACCTTGATTTCTGATCCAGATGGAAATTGGATGGCAGGGATATGCAATGCCTTAGCAACTGTTATTTAACTGAGTTTCCTCTTTAGAGACTTCCTTTTCAGGTATGAAATGTTGGTAGAAAAGATCTTATTCATACACATTATACGAAAAGGTTCTTCATCTTTTCCACATAGTAATCAACAATATCTAATTATTTATCACTATTATGTGATAAATTGCATAATTGTTGTTTGCTGTGAAATTTTTGCTCTCCTAAATAATGGCGTGGGTGGGGAAGCCTTCCATGAATCATGCAAGTTGCCTCCTACCAGGCTAGTAAAATTATCTTCTCCACAGTAATCATCAATATCATTGACCTTTGTCATAAAACTTGGGTCGTTCATATCTATATCCCATTAGAAGTATCATCCCACGACCACCTCTTTGGGTCTATTAAAGTCATGTCAGAAAGAATCATTGACTTCTTGTCAAACACATCCAACCTTCCACATTAATATACCCACAGATGCCTCACTAATCACTCAGCAAACAATGCATGATACATACCAGGCAGTGAGAAGTGTGGGAGAGATCTTTGGAGGACCATGTCCTCCTCCAGGAATGGACCTGAGGGTGACAATGATAAATGACACAGGATACACAATATGCTTTCTCTCCCTTCATGAGTTGCAGGAATGGGTAGGCACTGTTGCTCATTTGTTTTCTCTCTCTTCCTCCTCTGCTCAGGAGTAGAGGAAGAAATTCACTTGATTAGATGCTGTTAGATTTGTGTTTTCTAGTTTTTTCCCCAAGTCCCATTTTTTGTCACTGTGACTTGTCTCCCAGAAACTTAAACCATACACCATCCTGTAGCAGGTGAATATGTGGTCACAATAATGCTTTTTAAACTAAAATTGCATCAAAATTGAAAAAAAAAGCATTTGATTGAAGCCCCAAACCCTGACAGCATTTTCCAATGTCACACAAACTATTCAAACAATGCTGAACTGGAGGATTAGATCCTTTAATATTTAGGTCAGCTATTACATCACTGGAGAATAACTCCAGAGACATTGACTCTATTCTTAGCCTACTGATTTAGTGAAGGTTGCCAGATTGATATACCTCTTGGACCTCTGCTCCAGCTTCAGCCTTTTGCTATTGTCTGAAATTCTTTACATTTGTCTATTCAAAATGTAAACTCCTCAGAGCAGGAGCTACTCTTCTGTCAGCAAGAAAGAGAAGAGACATTACAAAACACCATACTGGAGTGAAAAAACACAGAGGAAATCAGGAACAGAAAGCTGATTTTCAGGGGTTCCCAGGCTCCATTGCACTCTAAAACTTCAAAGAACTTCAGTGTTTTATTAGGGAAGTAAACTAAGTTGAAAATGGGCTCTTTGGGTCTTCAAATATTAGATATCCCACTCTGAAAAAACTGACCTTGTCTCCATTTTGTGTTAATTCCTTTATGGATGAAATGTTGATATTTACCCAACCCAAAATAGATGTGTTGAAGCTAAATTTAATAGTCTTTGGAAAAACTGCTTTAATATCCCTAAATGGGTGCAATTCTCTAGCTGCAAATTATAACCATTATTTCTGTATTGCATCCATTAGCAAACTCTCAGGGGGGAAAGGAAACAAAAAAGTAAAGGAAAATAACGGGACATTTCTGAGGCTGTATGCTGATAAATATAACATATGTTAAAATGATAAAAATAACTGTAAGAAATACCAGTAATCATGATAATAATAACAATAATAAAAGATAATTTTGGAAAGGATATAAGTTCATCTGCTTCAGGGCACAAGCTAGTTTCTACCTACAAGGACTTAAGAAGAAATTTTGCCTTTGGGCAAATTGTACTATTCATCTCTTTCTCCGAAGCATCTGGTGCCAGCCGTTTTTAAAAGTTCATTCCCAATCTATCCTTTCCTTGTGTGCCATGGCAATTTTTATGTTTCTGTGAGCTGAAATAAAATTGTCTTTACCTAAAACTAATTTCAAGGTAGAGGTATTATCTGTGCCAACATTATGCTGGCAGGGCACTCTGTAAACTACTTCTGAATGTGGAGCCAAATGTAGCCCTTTTGAAGATCTGCAGGCTTAGCCTGACAATTTTGGCACATGCCTGGTATACTTCAAGGGCGTTGAAGTTTGTGCCAGATTTTCTTCTTTGATTTCCACGGATCTGAATGCACACATCTGGTTGTGGGAGGGGTTATCACACATCTACATCTGCCAAATATGGCCATGCTCTAACACATGCATATTTCTTTGATTCCTGTGTACCTTGTTGTGACAGGCTCACTCCAGCAGTGAGTTATTTCAAAATCATTTAACGGAAAATATTCGCAAAAAAGACGAACAAGCAAACAAGCAACAAAACACAACAAAAAAAACCAGCTAAACAAACAATGCACAAACCAGCCAAACAAAACCTCTCACACAAATAAACCTCAAAAACAGTGCTGAGGAGAGGGAAAGAAAATCTGAGCAAAACTGGCAGAATTCCCATTGGATTCTAAGGGGTCTATGAGTTGTTCGAAGTTTACTGAAAAAATATTCCAAAGAGTTAACCTGGAAGCTCAGCTGTAAAAAAAAATCAAAGGATGTGAATTCATAATAAAGCTTAAACCAAAGTCATTAAATATAGATTGACAGGGAGGGGAATTTCTGTAGGAAAATAAAGAGGAGAAAAATAAAATGTAAACAAGAGGATATTCAGAGAACTTGGGAGGAACTATAGACAATATAATGAAATAATAATTGTTAGATCTGAGCCAATAATTCCCAAGGAGTAACTTTCTCAGTGTATTTTTTTCTCCTTTCTTAATCACAAAAAAACCCAAGGATCTGGTTGTGGACTGTTTGTGGGATTTTTTTTGTTTGTTTGTTTGGGTTTTTGTTTGTTTGTTTGTTTTTGGTTTTGATTTTGTTTTTAATTTAGTAATAGGACAAACAGACCTGTATTTTACCATTTTGTTTTATTTTAAGTGTTTGAGATTCTGGTAGTATTTGGTATGCAAATTTTGGCTTCTTGTTGTAATTAGGCCCAGGGGTCACGGGGTACATTTGTTTTCTTCTGACTGAAGCTCAAAACACAATTGAGGGCATCCTTGGAAGAAACTATCACTGTTGTGAGACTCTTAAGGGATAACAAGTGTAAATAGAATGAAATTTCAGAGCCATCAAAGCTTTGCATGGTGAAATATTACTGTAAACATGCCCAAACTTGCCTCCACACACACACACATACAAAAACATGTATACTCTGGCTGCCGAAACTTCCAGTAAATTATAACAATAAAAATACAAATTAATCTTAGATGAAAAACTGAATTTTCATGTCACCATCACTACCCACCTTTGACTGATGCTGAATTTTAATTGCTTATCTTAAAGTCCACTTTGTCTTACAGAAGAAAAAATTGAGGACAGAAATTAAAGCAACGCATTGTAAAGAAAAAGGGATGGTCTAGGATACTTCAGTATTAATCAGCAAAGATTTTTCTTTTTGTCAGAGCTAAATACAAACAGAATTAGTCTTTATGTTATCTGAGGAGTTTTTCACTTATAATGAAGAGAGACTGGGAAAAGAAATCTTGTTAAGCATCTGGATTATGGCCAAAATCCACCTGGGATCACCTGGAAGACTCTTGAGAGAGATAGATAAGTAGTTTTTGATAGATAAAAGTATATCTCAATATAGATGTTTACATTTTGGGGGACAGTTGTTGACTTACATGCCCTTCTTTGCATGTTAAGTGCACATAAATCTGATTATCTTAAAGGAAACACAACAACTTTAAAATATCAGTGGGAGAATACTAAAAAGCTAATTGGAAGTTGGGGTGGTAGATGATATTTATTTATTCTCTCTTCCCAATTCTAAACAACTCTGATAAACCAGAAGATACACACACTTTGAATTTGGTCTTCCACCTTGGATCCTTTTCTTCCTCATTGTATTCAAAAAGTAATTAATATTGCCTGAAAGTTCTCTCAAGGATGGGTTCCTGACCCTAAATCCTAAACTAAGAGGGGCACTTTTTTGTCATGGATGAGAACCTTACCTTCATTTCTGTTAACTTTTTAAGCTTTTCAAACCCTTTACTGGTTTCATACTGGGATTCCCTGAATTCCTTTGCCACACAACTTGATCTCTGCATATGATATTTCTAGATATTGGATATGTAGGCAGAACACCTAAAATATGAGCCTTCAGTCACAGATGATAATGATGACGGTTGAACTTCCCACATCCAGCCAGAGAGTACAGCTCAAGTATTCAAATAGAAGTGATGAGTGTTGCATCCATGTCTGGGTGATTGACAGATATAGTTGTCTGAAGTAGATAGCAGCAAAGCATGGGTCTCAAAACACAGATGTAGAAATATGTGGATAACAATGTGAATAAAACCTAAGGAATGTCAGAGGTCAGATCTGCACCTGGTATAAATTGGCACACATCTGCAGCTGTTTTACACCTAATGAAGATCTCATCATGGAAAGTTTCTCCAAGTTTAATGATTCTCGAATTTATTTCCCAGAATACATTCTAAACTTTGTAAATGAGAAAAAATATCCTAAAAATATGGATCATTCATCTCCAGATTTTGTTTTGGTGTAGATTCTCAAACTGTCACCAAAAAAAACAAAGAAAAAAATGATGAAATCAGAAATACTTGAATAATAATCAAACCTTGGGATACCATCTAGATCATCCTAAACTATGAGCATAAAACTCCCTTATGACCAGAAAATCTGCTACTTGAAATAAGGTTATCACTTGCTATAAAAAGTAGCAAATACTTTTAATATCTTATGTTTGTTTTAATTTCTTTTCCTATCCACCTTTGTCAGTTTTTTCCTTTGGAATCAACATTGTTAGCAATATTAAATGGCTTCTATTTCTTTTAATTGGTTTCTCCATACGGAATTCTTTTTATTTTGCAAATTGAGGAGGTGATTCAAAGCAAAGAAGTGAAAACAAACAGGAGAAGTCCAAACAGCATTGCTTCTGAGTATCAGTTTTACATGCACTGTGTCACAGAGGGTTCAATTCTGATAAATGGTCATCTTCCAGGGTGACCTGTGCTTTGGCAAACCAGCACAGAGCTGCAGATGACGATGATGAATGCAGAGCACTATCTCAGGTACCTGAACTTCACTGTTCCTTTGCTCTTGGCAAAGGCTTAACTATGTTAAAAGAGAGCAATTTCCTGCCAATAGATTTACAGAAACTGATGCAGAATTCAAGTGCATGCAAACTGAGCAGGTCTAGCTGACTTTGCTCATTGTAATATTCAGATTAGTAAGTTCAAGAAGAGTTTAAATGTCTACTTAATATTGCACAGCAGCATGGCTAAATAAATCTACTCTTTGCCATAGATCCAGTCTAGACACTCCTCTTCTGTGCAATAGCACAGCTGTTCTCACCTGAGAAAGGCATGGAAGGGACTCTTATTTCTGTCATAAGTGTGCAATAGCTATCTTTGTCAAAAATGGTGATTAGTCTGGTGGCTACTGATTGTTTATATCAACTACATACTATATGTTGTTATAAGTTACAATCAAATCACAACACAAAAATACATCATCAAGGATTGGGAAGAATACAAGAAAAGGGAAGGTCAAGACAGGCACATTGGAGATTTAGACCATGAACCAAGATTACACGATTTGATTTGATTTGATTTATCCATTCACAAATGCTTACGAACTACAAGTGGATAAAACCTCTGGTGTGGAATACAAAATTTCAGTGAAAAAAAATGGAATTCTTTTGCATTTGACTAAGTTTTGAAGTAATGTTTTTTTCTAAAATTTTGTTTGAAAGTTTTATAAAGACATAGCATCAGAGTTACCACTTTTTTCAGATTCAAGGGGACCAAACAATTTTTGGGAAAATCTTCTATTTTTCCTTTTCTCAAATCTTATTTTGAAAGAGCTGATGATTTAACTGGTGATATTAATCCACTGATTAAGTCTCTAATGTATCCAGAAGAACAATTTGTTTCACAGCCTTTTAGAAATACTGTGCAGAACTGAGTACAGCTAGAGATACAGACATAAATAACAATAAAGTTGTTCATCTAACAGTTCCACACAAACAAAATTTTTCAAATTAATAAAATGTAACACTGTTTGTATTGCATCCATATTCAGGTAGGTTTTTGTATCAATATTTACAGACACAACACGAAATATTTTATTTCATATATATTAGAAGCAAAGGGAGAGCAAAGATAGAGAGGTGACACCGTAAAAATATATTTGGGAAGATACCTACACTGAGCAGATGACACTATTTGCAGATTAATGATATACATAAAGGACAAAGAATATAACATGAGTTTTGCTACAGTCCATAGTAAATGGAGGGAGGAAAAAAGGCTTAAAGAATTCTCACCGTAGAAAAATGGTAGAATTTTTTCAATAGCAAACCATAACTTTTCTGCACAACCATTATGGTACTTCTCTTTATAGAAGTGAAACTCTGAGTGAAGTAAAATGACCAATAACAATTAATAAGTAGTTTAAAGACTGCAGAAACAATATCATTGCATATTAAGAACCCAAACTGATGGACTTTTTAAGCATGTGCTTAAGTCTAAGTACACGCTGAAGTTCCACTGATGCCTCTGAAGTTATGCACATAAACTGCTTTCATGTGTTGGCATTTCAGTGCAATGGGATTTACCTGAAGCTTAAAACTACCATGCTTATTTTTGGAAAAAATGTGGTATTTTCATTCCTATTGAAATTTACAAGGCATTTCCATGGGCATGAAGGTTCCTTTGCGATATCCTTTTGCATCTGTTTGTAGTTTATTTTCCTCCAAAACCAATCTTCCTTTACTGATGAGTTTCTGCATACCAGCAGATATCAGGAACAAACAAAGCTATCATATACATATCACAACTAACCCATATGCTCAACAAGGGATTAAAAAGCATCTTCAAGTGACACACTACCTTATGCCTCTGAGCAAAGGTCTATACCTGGTCAGTACGTGTGCTCTATGAGACACACATTGCCACCCTAAATTGGTTCTTCTTCCTTTTTTGTGTCATTCTCTGCCAGACCACTATAAATGTTTAAGGTCCATTGTCCTGATTTTATGGACCAGGCATGACTTCATTAAAAAAAACCAAAACAAAACAAAAATATTTTTGAAGGATGAATAAAGTGGAAAACAGAAAGAACAGAAACCCATGTGGGATGGAACAAAAACTGGTCTGTAGGACATGTGGCATAAAATAGCTGTAAGCTATGGCTCAAGCAAAGTCCTGTGTGATACCCACGCTGTGAAATGCCTCAGATTTCCACTTACTCAAAATATTGCGAGTGTGTTTATTAATTTCAAAGGGTTTCTTTAAATGTTTAGTTGATAAGGAATGAATAGAAGAGAAGGGACAGAACTGTAAAGGTTGCATCCCTAGGGAGGAGAACTACAGCTGGTGATAGAAATTATTTCCTTCAAGAACAGCTGTGAGTGCCTTATGTGCCAGTAGCTGCATGTGAACCCTTTATTTTTGTAGTATAAAATCTGACAGGAAAGTGTAACTCTGGAGAGACTATTTATATGTAACCAAACACATCCACTTTACATTAAATATCCTTGTTAAGCAGGTTTATGTACTCGTGTCTGCTGTCAGTCAGGTTTCTGTGCACTCTCAATCAGTTGCAATCACCTGGTTTTCCTTGCTTGGGTTTGAGTACACAGTGCATAATTGTAAGGTATTGCAAGTCCCTAAAAAGGGCATAAATTATTTTGTTGGTTTGTCCAATATTCTGCTTAACCTCACATTTTTAGCACTGAAAAACAATTTTTTTTTTCCTTCATTCCATTCAGAGTTCACTTGCAAACCTAGCAATAGCTGTGCAGGTCATGTGCCACACCTTCTACTGAACAAGACCTCTAACCCTCCCAAAACCTATACGCTGGGCCAGCTCACCTCTGCCTGTCTTTGAACATCTGCAGAAACCAAGAATGTGAGTTCAGTTCTGTCTTCAGTAATTCCAGCTATGACCTTCAGAAACTGCCTTAAATTCAGCCACAGATTATCTTCCCTCTTTTGTGAAATGAGATGAATGTTCTCTTACCTTTAAGCCTGTATAAAATACAGTTAGAAGTAAAGATAGTCTCCAAATGCTAATAAATGCAATCCCAAGCCTACACAATTGGTGTCAGTGGGAGTTTTGCCATGGAATTCAACAGGAGCAGGGTCAGGACCTGATATAATTGAGAGAAGTTGTTAATATACATCACTTACTGCCTGCCTGCAGTTCTTGTCTAGCTAATAAAGTCACTCACTGACATAACAATATAGAGTGCAGGAGCAGGTGACACACTCTACTGTGTGCTTATGAGGTCTTTTATAGCACACCTTTCCCTTCAGTACATAGTGGAGGGTATATAAATATACTCCATATGCTTTATACTACTATATTGAGTAACTTTTTGAATGTATGATTTGGCAGCTCAGCATATCTCTTAGTATGTGACATCCATAGCAGATTAGCAGCTTCTGTGCATTCATGAAAACACCAGAATAGTCTAACACCAGGAGCTGTTCAATATACCTAATTGGCTTTTGGAGACCACTAGTAGGCTCACTTAGAATTAAGAATTGATGGGTTGTTTGTTTGTTTAAATATTTTTCTTTGTCATCAAAGGTTTATGTTCATGGTATTCCAAATGTGTAACATTAAAAACAAAATTATATGCAATCAACATTTGAAGCCACCTGTTTTTTCAGGGGGGACTGTGGCTGTGAGATGAAATTAGTGGCAGCAGCAGAAGCAGCTCCTCATCACACATTCTTCCCCTGTCTCTCACTAGTTACTATGTTATTTAGGTTGATAACCACAGAAGATGCTTAGTGAGGCTGTAGACCACATTTTCCGTATGGTCAGGAAAGATTATAAACCAAAGAGCAAAATTATTCAGGGTGATTCGTATTTATGAATAAAAGAATATTACATATCATGGTATAGAATATTCCGGTCTCAAAAATTTTGACCTTAAAAAAGATTTAGTTATTCAAAAACTCAGATGAAGTCATAAAGATAAGGACTGCTTACTGTCCCAGCTTCAAAAAAAAAAATAAAAATAAAAAATTGAGTTCTAAGCACAAGTGAAGAAGTTTTGTATCTTCATCTAAGGTGGTGGAGAGGCAAAGACAGAAAGACTGAATTTGTATTTTATGTTGATCATTGTAAGAGGGGAGTGAAGAAGAGGAAAATGTCTGTCAATATCTTTTGAAATTATTTGAGGTCTAGAGAAAAATGTCAAATTTTAAGAGATCAACTTGTTTATTTTATCAAAAAGATATGAGAATATTTCTATTTAAACATCAAAGTAGCTTAAGATAGGGAAAACTGATGTGAAAGCACTATTATCTTGCAGAGAAACACAGAGGTAAAATGCATAACAAACATACTGCATAAATATTAACCAAAATTGGGAAAAAATATTTTGGCTCTGTTTTTGTTGTTTTGGTTGGTTGGCTTTGTCTTTTCCTTTTGTTATTTTTTTTCTTCTCTAGTTGAGGTTGCTGTTGGTTTTTAAGAACTAATTTACCAGGAAAACTAAACTGTAAGAATGTCAGTGAATAATGGGGTTTATGACATTTGTATCTCAGTGCCAGATTCCTTTCTAATCAAATGTTTAACAAAGTGCAAATAATTGTAATCAAAGTACCAAAATTACTAGTTCTGCAAAATTTAAGATACTAGTTGATAATATCAGCTTGATCTGATAATGGTGCCTTTTGATCTGGAATACTATAAAATTTTGAAATGCTTCTGAAAAAAAAGATCCTTACCTTCAGAGTAAATTGACATTACTCTTTTTGAAATGAGAAATTTCAATGATTTTTCTTTTTTTTTTTTTTTAATCTATATAAATTTATTCACTTCAGAGTGAAGAAAGTCTCTTTCAGTACCAGAATTTTAGTGTACATAGACTGGGAACAGTTATTTGAGTTACCTCTGGATGTCTTATTGAAATTCAAGATACATTACTCATTCTTGAACTGGTCAGTCCCAGATATAAAAGGAAGAATCTTTCAAAGAGTCTCAGGTTATGCCAATTGTAGATTTATACAGCTTTAATTAATATTTTTCAATAAATTAAAAAAAAAAAAGAACAACTCTAAGTGTTTAAATTGTTTTTAAATGTAAATATAATTAATGTTTTATTGTTTAGTTAGAGGGAAAAGTACTATAACTCTATTTTGTGAACCTTCTTTGCCCCCAACCCCCCCAGTTTTAAAGCTCTGCTGATGGACACATCCTTTTAGAACTCACACCATGTCTGGCTGCAGTTGTCACTTTACACTGAATTGTAAGTTGACAAGAAAGTCCTAGCCAATTGTTGCACTTTAACAAGACGACACATGAGACAATGAAACCTGAAATGACATGGTTTTCTTTTTTACGTTATTTTTTTCTTTCTTGACATGCAGTATTTTCTTGAAGAAATAAGAAAAAGAAGAAATTAAAAGTGTGGGCCCGCTAGAACTCTCCATTGACAATGACAGCATCCAGGCACTTGTCTTAAGCTATGCCTCCAGTTTCTAAATATCAGTATTGAGGTGGGATAAAGTTAGGCCAAAATAGCATAGAGAAGTAATACAGTGGTAAAAAGTTTTTTTTATTAAAAAGAGTTTTGTTGATTTGGTTTTATTCTTCAGGGAAAGGGGAAATAAAAATAAACAGGTGGATAAAATGGTTTTGCTGGAGACAGTGGGGTTTTGTGTTCCCTGTTGATTTTCTTCTTAGTTATAACCTGTCCTAGCTATAACTTAGTCTCAAAGTTATGTACTCAGTCGCTGAAACGAGCCATGGAAAGCTGCCCACACATTTTCCTTTATGCCTGCACATTTGCAGCTCTTTTGATGCAAAGTGTAATTCCCTTCATGCAGCAAAGCACAAAGAGATAGAAACAGTGCAAACACAGAGCTGGGGGTTGTGACTTGATAATTGAGATCCTCCACCTAATTTATTTTTATTTAAAAAAAAAAACACCCAAACATAGCATTTGTGCTGTTTTGGAACAACTCTGCCATCTGGCTAAGTAGAAACTTGAGGAATTGCTTTAAAATGTAAGCTAGCAAGGGAGGTTTTCACCCAGGTCAGGTGGAATGATGCTGTGTTTTGACATCTGGTGGCCCATGTTAATTCGAGTAGGCAAACCACAATAACTGTGTTAACCAGCAAGAAAAGTAGGTTATCGACTCTATACTCTGCGAAAGAACCCAAAATATCTTTACCTCTGTGGTAACTTTGAGTCCTGGAGAGTTTCAGTATGGTCTACTACAAAATTCTGCAACTCATGGAACCAAACCAGACCTCAGAACATCATAAATCCAGGTCATAGGTGGTGACCTCATGTGCTACTCTTGCCTACTTGTCCATCCTCAGTATCCCAAACCCTCAGTAACTTAACTGTCAACATCTAGAGAACCATTATGAGATAAATTTATGTAATTTTTTTTTTTTTTTCTCTTGAAAAAAATATTTTTCAAGAGCAAAAAAGGAGGGGAAAGAAACCAAGAAGTCCAAGAAGGTGTGGCGAAAAAAAGGCCTGCCCAAAATCGACTAGGTATGCCTGATGTTGAATGAGGAACAGCTTGTTTCAGGGCTAACACAAAGCTCTGCTTCCAGGGCCCACTGAGAAGGAGATATGCAAATGAATGTCTGGGAAGATTCACAGCTCCCAAGATTGCACGTGCTCCCTTTTTGTCTGCAGCATTTCATTTGTGAAGCACATTTTTCCCCGGGGGGAGTATGACAAGATTCAATTCAGATTTTCCCTGCGTTAAATTAAATGCAATGGCCATAGAGCCCCACGGGGGTGGAGTGGGGGTGAGCACACTTCAGATCCCGATAGGATGATGACTTATTTTGAAAGCAACTAACTTTTGAGCAAATTTGAACTGCGTATGACAGGGGCATAGGGTGGTGAAGTGAATTAATGTGAGCATTTAATGAGCTATATTATTACCGTCCAACTCTTAAAAACTAAGACTTTCTAAAGCAGTTAGCAGCAGTTTGAAGTGAAGACATGCTAACTAGAAATTTGAATTTATATTTCTTTGATATTTTCTAGAATTTATTCATTTAAACTTTTGCTTGTACCCTTGAGATGGTTGGGATGACTGTAACTACTTGGCTGTTAGAGTCACAACTTTTAAGAAAGGTTGTCATCCTGGAGGTTCTTAGAGTTAGGGCATATATACAGGAAAAATTACTCAAAACCATTAAGTCAAAGTGTTTACACCACATCCCTCATTTGTGAAAAGCCTTAGGGTCAAAGCTAATAGAAATTACCTTAATTTATTTGAAATAAGCATTGAAGCTACTTTCAGGTTATTCCCTTCCGTGGTATGTTATACAAAGATACAAAAGACTTTCCCAAATACTCCATGAGAGGAATAAACAACCAAAAATGTGGGAAACCAGAAATGGGAAAGCAACAGTGACCCAAGATGAAAGAACACTAAATGGTCTTAAGTGATCCAGGAAATGTTATTCAGGCAAATCCCTCTAGATTAAATCAGATTAGATTGTATTTTCACAAAACAAGATACTCACCATTTTGTAAAACATTCAATGTTGCATCAAAATTCCTGTTTTCACTTTAAAATCAATGCACAGCACTAACTCATCCAAAATTCAGGTTCATAGAGGAAATATATAATTACTCAGTTGCAAATTTAAATGAAAAGTGTGGGACACACTTCTACATTTTTCCTTTATCCTAGAGATTTTGCCACCTGGAATGCATGGTTCATACGCTGTTTCTCTGTGTGATACAAGAAAGTTTTGTTCTGATGAAACTCCTAGCAATCCTCATGCTCTGTTATGATTATAGTAATCAAGTTCCAATTAAAAATAAATGTCATAAAAATTTGTG
Organism: Lanius collurio; assembly: GCA_020086605.1. NCBI lineage: Eukaryota > Metazoa > Chordata > Aves > Passeriformes > Laniidae > Lanius > Lanius collurio. The sequence goes on along the minus strand of JACBWW010000008.1, from coordinate 31,834,608 downwards.
GATAAACAGTGTAATAACTCACATGAAGCCTCTAAGAAATATCTGTAGAAGGAGAAGCATTTGTAGAAGTCTCCTCTGTTCATCTCACAGTGTGATCACACTTGCAATAAACTCTTCTGCTTTATAAATATTTAGAGGCAAGAGTCACAACACGGTGCTTAAAATTATGTAAAAAAAATCTGTAAATATTTGAACAGAAAGAACTTAAAGAGAAAAAACAAGAATGTCAAAACCTCACAAACATTTTTTTTCCAAATGCCAGCACTTTCTTTCCCAAATCAGTGCTGCTTTAGGGATTATAATGGTTTTGAAAAACATACCTTAAGTTCTCTTACAAGGGATTGCATGCTTTACATTTAAAGAAAGTTCCAGAATTAGAGTTGTATACATAAATAATCACTGACATAATACAGCATCTCCCCAGTGAGAATATGAATGTAAAAAATATTGGAAACAGTTTGATGATAAAATTTGAAATTCAGTTATCCAGAAATGCATGCTTTCAGGATTCTTGTTACATTTCAAATGATCAAAAGTAAGTCCAGAAGATACAGCTATAATAAAAATCCTCATTATTTAATATCCCAAAAAGGTACAATAAGTTAAATTATCTTGTCAGCATATATTTAAAATACACAAACTAAACAAAGGATATTATAAAATACAAAGATATATGTGTTCTATTTTCAAGAAACGTGATTAACAGAGAAAAAGCTGTGTGATATATTGTTGAGAACATTAAACCAATTTGAACAAATTTTATGAATATATGGATCATATATTCTCTTCCATAAATGCTTTTTAGATAATAATATCCTTCAGCAATGACAAAATGATTGCAGCTGATCTACAGTATATTTTTCGTTATGTGCTTTATATCCATAAAAAATAAACTAAAATTAAAATAAAAAAAAAAAATAAAAGAAAAAAAGAAACAAAAAATGAAGAAATAAAAACCAAGAGAAAAGAGAAGGAGAGAAAGATCCTGGAAGCATAGCAGCATTTTTTTTTCTCTGTTTTTGAGTTGAAACTAATTTTACTCCTTGTGCAAGAACAGAGCAACTGTTCCCTGTGGCTCTCTTATAAGGTCTTGTTTCAGAAGCTGACTTGTGTCAGTACTTGAAATACAGATAATTGAACCCCCAAATGGCATCTGGTGCACAGCAATGTCAAGAGCTGATACAGCCCTAGAACATCCTGTGGGACAGAAATTTAGTTTGTTTTTATACACGTGGCTGAGACTTTTCATCTGATATTAAATAGTCCCCTACAGTAACATCCTCTTAGTAGTCAATGGGTTTGCTATTAATATGTGGATATGAGTCACGTATCACAATAACAGGAAAACTGAAGCATTAACAAGCATGGCTTTAACAGGTATGGCATTAGAAATACTTCATCCTCCCTACAGCACATTTTTTGTCCAGCAGGTGCAGAGAGACCTGCTTTGGGAGCAATATATCAAAGGAAATAGAAGTGGTTTCTGACATCAGCACCCATTCTAGCTAGATTATTTGAAGCTGATTTGACATGAAATGGGGCAGGAAAAAGTAGAGGGTGGAAAGGAAACAAACTTCTTAAGTTGTTCCAATTCTCAAACGTGTGCTGCAATTTACTGGCATCCTTACATGGAAAACAAAATAGAAACCAGGAACAAATGAAAAATGGCGAAATTTGCAACACTACTTCACTCCAACACTAGGCTGGTAGTATTTTTCTGATCTTGAACCAGAAAAAAAAAAAAAAAAAAATTAAATTTGGGAGAGTTTAATCTACATGTTATCCAGATGCACCAAGTCTCTGCTCAGGCCTTGACTGTAACCCTCTTTGAAAACATCACGGTGATGTGTTGCAGTGAACCATGGCCAAACCCAGGGCGAGCCCCAAAAGCCTTGAGCATTCATAAGGCTGTGAAAGACACACAAATCCATGCCTTACCTTTAGCTGCAGATCTCCTTTCCGCATACTTCTCATATCTGGCCACTTTCCCAGACAGATCTAGGTTCTTCAGCAGCAGATTGTTCTCTGTGACTCCTCCCCACCTACTCCTTCCCTCATTTGCTGTAACCCCTTCTCCCCACCCCAGTAACACCCCTTGCTGATGGATCATTGGCTACTGTGTGTTTTCCACGCCCGTTTGTCAGCTACAAAAGCACCCCACAAGGCACGTGGCTCGCTCTTTCCTCAGGGATTTTGCTGCCCTCCAATGAACCCTGTTCCCCCACCAGGAGTCCCTCTGCTTTATCCTCCCTCCCTCACGCACACCCAGCCCGTGATCCGCCCGTTCCCACACGGTCGGACTCCAGCGGTCCCGCTCAGGGCAGGCAAGAGTTTGCTCGGTGCCAGGGCCTTGCGCTAGCCTGGGATGGCATCGAAGCAGCGATGAGTTTTTGGAGTGGCTGCATAGTGTCCAACAAAATGGAAAAACAGGAGTGAAATCACTCCAAGTCTGGGTGGAGAAAAAGGAAGATGGGAGCTGCAGAATGGTATTTGCAATACAGTTTTTTTTTCACTATTCTTCTTCCGGCAAATGCAGCCACACCGGGGCAGACCCAGTTTGGCCCTCTCTGTTTGAAAAGTGCTTTGAAGTTGAAACATATTTTGTATGTGCTAAGTATTATTATTAAAATTAATTGATAGGGGGACTGTTCTGTGCAGCTGCCTGTTAGCTTAGATTGAGTTATGCTGCAGGATATTGTTTGTGTTGTGATGAGGAAGGCTGTGGTAATACTCTCTGACTGCCTCTCCTCTGGGAACTCTCCCAAAAGCAAAATGTGCATCTGATGAGAGTATCCCAGTGAGCAACAATTTAAATACATAAATAAAATTAATAGGAATGAGGAACATGTGTGGGAGGTAATTTGAGGTCTTCATAAGCATCAGTGTTCAATTTGGATTAAAATTGTCAGTAGTGTTAATTTTGGAGGTAGTGAGAGGTCCAAATTTCACTCCAATATGGAAAAGAAGTCTTAACAGAACTTTTAAGCCAGTTCTGAGGTTGATTTCTAACTCAGGTCATCTCCCGTCCACTGTCCAGATGTTTTATGTGCTTTGATGGTTGACTGAAAATGAAGCCAGTTTGCTTTTTCAGGACATCTTCAGACATGTCTAATTTAGGAACTCCAGACTTCCTTTGCATTCAGTGAAGAGGAAGGATAATGGGGGAGAGAGAAAAGTTGATGATTCAGGGTGATGCTTAAACAGGCTGTGTCTTCTTTTGTTGAAGGTTTGTTCTCCTCCTGAAGCTGAATGCAAGTGCCTCAGCTAAAGGATATCCACTAATTGGTATGTTTGCTCCCCCACAGAAGCAAACCTGATCTGAAAGACCCCCTGGTTGAGGCAAACTCTCTCTGCTATGCATAATCCCTGTACTCATCTTTTTCATTTTTATTTTTGCTCTTTCTTTGAGTGTGAATTCCTTGAATCCTTTGTTTGTTGTTCCTATTTTCCAGAGCTAAGCCTCCCATGCAAACAGCTTTGCTAGAGTGCAGCTGTCTCATGTTGCATAGCACACTCAAAACACAGCTCTCACCAGTCCATGTTATGCTAACTTATGATTGAAACATTCAGACCTGAACCCCTGGAATTTTCCATCTGCTTTTCATCTGCTGAGCTGACGCTAGAAGGGCAACTGCTGCGAGAAACCCCGCAGGGCAGGTTTTACCAGTGGGTGTAATTGTGAAACAGTAGCTAACACTTTCAGATACAGGGCAAGGGGATGGTTAATAAAAGAAAATATAGATCAAAAAGATATAAACACACATCACAGCATGATCCGAATCAGTGTGGTTTTAGGTTGTGGTTTTTGTTCTTTAAGTTTGTTTTTTTTTTAATACATACACGCTCACACATTCTCAAGAACATGTGCACTAGTGTGTCTCATTGAAGAAAGTAAAAAGTCTGAGATTCGTGGAACATGACCAGCATTTAAATGGAGCAAAAGGTCTTATTGAGATTCCTGAGAGAAGGGAAAACTGAGAGCCACTTCCCAACCAACAGTATCACCCACTTCTGGAGCAAATCAAGTGAAAAAAAATAGCCAACAATTTTAAGTGTTTGACACAACATGCCTTTAAAGTCCCTGGGATGCAAATCCAATCCTGTAGTCTACTGAGTACTACTGAGGACCCTGAAGCCTTGTTTAAGCCTTTCACAATGAGTCTAGTGATAGCAGGTATGCTATCTACAGTAAAAAGAGAAGTATTACACATCAACTGCCATATTGAGCAACAAGCACGGACCTTGGACTCCGTGGCAGCCTCATTCTCTAAAAAGTGTCCAGAGAAAAGGGTCTGCAGTGAGCACTGTCCAGGAGGCTGTGCTTCCTTTGTAAAAAATATTTACAAGGTCAGTCATCAGAGTGTGTCTTAAATCACCTTAAATGTTCATTCTTGATGTGTTTTGTTTCAGATTGGTTTGGGTTTTGATAGGAAAGAAAAAAAAGTAAGAAAAAGGAATCAAAGGAAATGCACACAAAAGCACATGCACACATACATATACACACTGAGAAATTGTTATATAAAATGACCAAGGCAAATCAAGAAAAATAATTATTGCAGCTGATGAAGCAGAAACCCCATTATGGCTAGATGCTAGTTCACAATGTATGGTCCTGGAGGTTGAGAGCTAAATGCATTTTTCAGCATCTTTAGCACAATTTATTAAATTAAGTTTTAAAATGAACCACATTTCTACCCACTCTGTGTTTTCCCTCCTCCTTGCTCTCTGCTTAGGGCATTTTACCGTCAGTATTTATCACTGTTTGTTTCCTCTCATTTTCAGACCTGATGCTGGAGTGTGAAACTTCTTCCATTTATGTGGGAATTGTTATTCATACAGATAGCAATCCCTATATTGGGGTGCAAGTTGGAGAGAGAGAAACATCTGGAATATCTTTTGGTACCTTCTGATGAAATCCTGAGGTGCCTCAACCCAGAACCAAATCAAAGCTTTGAGATGAAGCAATGTCTCCTGTTAAATCAATGGTACCATTGAAGCAGGGCAGATATCCACAAATCAAATATCTTACTAAAGTAGAAACCTAAGGGGTAAAATGGTAAATGCACTTTAAATCTGTATGCACATTGCTGGCATTCATCTTTTCCCAGAAGGAGTTTCCAGCGCTGGAGCTGCTGAATATATAAGTTTCAGAGTTAGTCTGTAAATCTGGTACAGCCTTTTCTCAGATGTAATCCTTTGACCATGCATCTGGGTAATCCCCAAACCCTTTAGATACAGCTAGTGAGTCTGTACTGAAATTATACTGCAGGTACCTTTCAAAAAGAGAAAAACTCTTCAAAATCTTGCGGCATATGGCACACATTTTGAGGATAATTTTTACTTGTGTTTCATCTTTCTTCTTTTGAACTTCTTGTAAGCTAAAACCCAATTTTAATTCCCATGAGATGTTAGTCTCATGTCTCCTGAATCTTAAATAATTCTCCTTTCCATTCCTGCACATTGATACTGGCTCTATGTTTGCGAAGACAGGTTCCCTGTCGCTGCCGGTCTCTAATTCTCATGGAAATAATTAAAAACAATAACCCCTCTTTTTAAGGTGAAGAAAGGAATGGAAAGAAGTGAACTGAAAACATCAAAAGTGGCAGTTGCAAAATGGAACATGGGAGCCATAGCACCCATCACAGAGGCACTTGCTATGGATACATGGCACCACAGACTGGAAGACACGACCAATTCTTTGTCTTTTCTGACAGTTGTGCAATATTCACAGTGCTGCAGAATGAGTCACAATTTCAAAAAATCATTATGAAGGAAAACAATGTCAGCTTTGGGCTTCTGTGAAGGAATTGCAAGAAAGGAAATGAGAAAAAAGGCAAAGCTAGAAATATCTAGCAATTCCTTCCTCTCCTTATAAAGTATGAGAAACTAATTCAGGATGTAGTTACTGATGTGGATTTTAACATAGTGTCTGTTCAGGTATGCATAGTATGAGGAGCTCCAAGTATAACCTCGTTGAAGAGTGATTTAATTAATAACACTTAAACTATAAGCTTTCATTTATAGTGAGGCCCTCTGGGGCTTAATTCTTTGCATCACTGCTGGAATAAAATGGAGACTTAGAACTTGTGTAAATTACTTTTATATGTAAGGTACACAAAGTGACACATACAGCAGTTTCACACAAATGCATTTGTGTGTGCATGTGTGGAGGGAGGGATCTTTTGAGGGGTATTTATACAAAAAACAGATGTATGAATAGCAGGTTTTTTTAAAGATCTTTTTTTCTTGATTTAATTTTTCCCCTTTGTGTAAAAAGGAACATGGCAAGATTATCTTTCACAGTTATTAGTAAAGATATATTTATACAGACGCCTCTCTAAATTATGAATTCAATCATCATCCCACAGATAAATGTTGAATCATAAAGGCACATGTTGATTTAATATCTGAGAATGAGACTTTTGAGTCAAAGGACTGTATCACATTAGAAGTGCTGGGCTAGAAATGGTTAGGCTTTGAAACTGAATACTATAGCAAATAAATCTGGCAATATGTTTTAAAATAGAGAAGAGGAAAAAAAAAAGATAAATTGCAGCCATGAAAATATCATCAGAGTATTTTTCGACCAAATTGCTGCATATTTCAAAGGTATATTATCAAGGTAGTTTTCTCTTTGAGGGTCAAATGAATAACTTGTTCATCAGTGTAATAAAGCATGTTTTACTCCATTTGAACATATATGCTTAGATAGAAATCAACAAACACCACCAATTTTTAAATCTCTGAATTTTTCTCAAAGTGTAAAAGGTGTATGAACCACCAGGGACAATTATAAAATATAATTTAAAAATGCATTTTAAAGTAAATATTATAAAGTAAGTATAAGAAGTGGGTTGGTTTTTGGGTTTTTTTTTCCCCAGAGTGAAATGTACAAAATCCCTCTAGAGATGTGGCTTCCCACATTTAGGGCCAAGATTCAGAACAAGATGACAATATATTTGCATTTGAAATTTCCTTCATGCAGAGTTCATAAGGATAACATCCAAACCATGTAATTGGAAGTAAGACATGTAAACCACTCTGAAGCTGTTAACCATGTCTATCCCATACAAATCCAAAGGTAAGGACCTGTGTTATATGTAAAGACAGCATCATACCCTAAGGATGATGATCTTTTCCTTATCTCCTTCCTTAACAGAGACATGAGCTAACTCCCAAACAGCAACCCAGACTGTTTTCTTCACTGCCTAACCTGCAGATTTTTTAATCCACGTCTGCTTCATTAATCACCTTGGGTGTTCCTTGGCTGTCCAGATACAGATGCTGAAATGCACATCCTAAATGATGGGTGATATTCTTTATATGAAACTTCACTGAAATGCCTAATTTTACAGGCACAAGCCACTAATTAATTCCTCAGTGAGAATCCAAATTCAGCCCTGACCAAAGGTGTTTTGCCCCCCTCTTCTGAACCATGGTGCTCTTACTGGAGTGTCTGGTGGCTGATCATCTCAGTGTGAAAAAATGGAATTAGCATCCCCCATTCAATGACAGAGAATGTCAGCTGGAGATTGTGGCAGACCTTCAAAGAAACAGCTCTAGTACAGTCAAATACTTCATGTGCACTGAATGAATCATGCTGTGAAGGAGAAGCACCTCTTATGTAGTCAGTGTGGTCAAGGAGGAGCTACAATAGGCAGACCAAAAGCCTGTGATGGCTTTCAAAGTCATTTTCCTTTCATCATCTCAATTAGATATTTATGGAGCTCTAGGTACTTTGGTACTTTTGGATTAATGAGATACTAAGGATAATCCATGAGGTGAGTTCTGACCTAGCCACATAAATTAGTTGTGTTGGGTTCCACTGTGATAGAACAGGAGCCAAACAACATTGGTTTTCTCTTTGGTTTTCCTCTCTTTCAAAAGAGCTCCGATCAGGAAGCTTCAAATCTCATAGTGCCATGGTTTGGAAAGTTTCTGGAAACTTTCCCAATGACATATTTCTGATTCTAAGTAACACTAGCTCTACCCAGGGATTGGTGAGCTGTCCTTATCTGCTAATAGATGCATTTCAGTGATGGAAACCTGTGAAGTTGTTTTGGATTTTGGGGTTTTTTTTGTTTTGTTTTATTGTTTGGGGTTTTTTTTTAACAGATGTTCTGAAAATATTTTGTAGACCTTTCTGAAATGGCATAAATTTTCAAGATGCAAGGGTTGGGGTGATTCTAGGTCCAATTTCCACAGAATGGAACCTCTAAATCTGTTAATCATTTTCCTGTAATCTCCAGGATACACTACATTGTAACATTTTGTAATCTGTTGTGTTAAAAAGAACCATCTAGTTCTGTGTAGTCATGGTCATATTTCTGGGAAGCTTCTCACTTAAAAGTCACATTTATTGAGGATCTTGCTCTGTGAATAGCCACTTGTGAGTGGAAAAAGCTGATGATCTTTTAAGACACAGCATATTCATTTTTAAAAATTCCATTCAAATTTTCCTTTGCTTTTATGTTTCTATTAATACTGAAAGGCACTGACTGTAGCTCCCTTTAAAACACAAATAAAAGGTAATAGTTGGTGAGGACTGAAAAAGAAAGCAAAAAATATCTGACCCCAACCAAACAGGATACTTGGATACTGTCTATGAAAGGTTTATTGTCTGTTCAGGGTGGAGAAATATCTGATAGTTTTATTCAGAGCTTTGGCTTACCTTGATTCAACATAATAAGTGAAACCACACATTTGCTTTTCAAAGAACATTAGAAATTGTTCTAAAAAGGCCTTATTAGTTCTGCTTTTCCAGTTCTCAACTGTGTGACATTATGAACAATGGTAGGCTTTACAGACTTAGTAAAATGTGTTATTGTCCTTGCAGACAAGCCCTGGCAAGATGCTATGTGTGTTTTTACAGAGCACAATGTCAAAACTTTCTTGTACAAAGCTCGAGGACCTGTACAGAATGAGCTACAGCAGGCAGAGATTAGCAAATTCCGGCCGTAGCTGTTTACAGATTTGAAACTTGTGTATTCACTTGTGGGGCGTCACGGCTGTATATTGAGCATCCATAAATCACAGAGCTCCCCGGCCTTGCTATGAAAATATGACAATTCTGCTCGGCACCTTCTCCACCCTCTATTTCTGTCACTTGCCAGAATGACAACGGGCTATAAATGTCTCCGAGTGCTGAAGTCTCAGCTCTGATTCGATGGAATTAAATGACCTTGGCCAAGATGATATTTTTGATGTGGAGAGCTTATCCCATTCTTCATGCAAAAGAAGCAGGGCTCTAAACTTGAGTGACAGAAGTCAAATCTTCTTGAAGAAAAAAAAAAAAAAAAACAAAAACAAAAACAAACCAAACCAAACAGAAAAACATTGTCTTGATTTTAATATTTCTTCTTCAATACACTTAAGTTTTACCAGGTAATTGCCCGACACAAATATTTATGAATGTCAGACCACAGAGTTATATAGCATTTGCTCAGAAAATAACATCATTTAATGAATTCTACCATGCACATGGGACTCAGATCTTTAATGAATAGGTCACTGTGATTTCTAGAGATGGCTGTCACTTTGAGATATGAGAATAATTTCTCTTTAGTGAAGAGGAGCTTGGATATGTGCATATTTAGGGGTTCTTTTTGCACAACTTTAGACCTCTCAAAAATGATGCAGAGCTAGGGCAAAGATTTAGGAGATTTCAGGTACTGTATCACTCACATCCCCAAAGATTAGGAAAGTACGCACACACTCTTTAAAATAAAACAAAAATACCCCCCATTCCTCTGAAAGTGTAGTTATTTCTCTGTTATTCTCTGTTACTCCTTGATTTCTGAAGCATAAAACATGCAGTAATGATTTTTTGTAAATTTTTTTTGTCATGGCTCATTGATGATTATTCATTTCACAGGTCTCACCCTTTGCTAAAATTTCATGTATAGCTACAGCAGTGCAACCATATAATATAATTATTTAAATGTAGTTAAATTTTTTACCTTTATTGTCCTGTAGGGGATGAGAGAAATGAGCATCATTACCATATGTGGAAGAACTTGACCTTGATGTTCCAACAATGGCCTCATACTTAGAGAGATAGCCAAGGAAAATTTACCTTTGAAAAAAATTAGCATTATATCAGAAGAGGTCTTACTTGTTTTGGCACAGATAAAAAATTAGTTTTGCTATTGGAGAGTATTGATATATTTCCCTTACCTAAGCAGTGGAATGCAGTGTGGAGGCAGAACCTCACTATCCATGACTATCCCCTTGAAAAGTAGAAAAAAGATTTCAATCTCCATGTTAACAGTCCATTTTTTTTTTTTTTTTTTTTTTTACAGAAAAAAAACCACATTAAAAAGGGTAAATGATAAATAAAAGCATTTCTCAAATACAATATAATAGGCTTCTTGAACTCTAAAAGTAGCGTTTTAACGGAGTAGAGTAACAGATGTATTTACTGAGCAAGGGAGGAGTTTCTTTGTATACAGATGGAAATGAAAATGGCATTATAATCGACAGAATAGACTGTTCTAGTAGAAAAAAAAAAAAGATAAGCTTTATAACATATGGGGGATCACAGGATGTGAAAATGAAATAAGCAGTATCCAGGTTTTTGAAGTTAACATGTGAGTAAAAGTCTGGCTTATTTTACCCACTTATTCTTTTTAATTAAGATCTCACTATTCCTGATGAAGTAAAGGTACTGAAATGTAACTACAATACAGCCAAAATATAAATCCATTGTCTAAAATTCAAATAGTTTGAGTTTGGATGAACTTCTTTCAGAATGGGTTTGAAACAAGATGTAGTTTCACATTCAAGGACTTTATTCCAGAAACATCACCTCAATCCCTCAGCAAAAAAGTGCTTGCAAAATTCAGGTCTTCTCCAACCCAAATAATTCTATGATTCTATGATTCTGTGACTCTTACTATCTTTTATTCATTTTGAGACTTTCATCTTTGCACTCTGCACACTAGCACCTATTTTAAGGTGATTGACCTGTGACAGAAAGTTCTACTGCCTAACCCTGCTGTACAATATTAAAATTGCAAATGTTTCTCTATGATGATTTTCCCTTCTAAAAGAAAAGCTTATCTAACATAAGCATAACATGTGCAAAACCTGTCTCAAGAACATCCACAGTGCTTTTACATTAATTTTCCCTTTTCTAGCCCAGTTTCTCTTTTGAAATTATTGGAAAAGTTAATGGGAAGTTTTAATCAGGGTGTCTGTAGTTATAGAAAATATGTCTCAAGCTTAGAGCCAGTTAATGAGAATTTTTCTTTTTTCAATGCAACAAGTTTATAGAATATGACTATTATGCCTTATTGTGGATTTTATATCCTTTTAGACATTTATATTAAACATGTTGCTTTCTGTGAGGCTACTCCACTCAATTTTCAGTTGTTATTTATGGGGTCCTATGTCAGTTTTAAGAATCTCCAATTTAGGTACTTCAAATAGGTGTTCAGTTAGAAAAATCCTCGTGTAACTTGTCCAAGTAAAAGCAAATAACAGGGAAAAAACCTCAAACTAATAAAAAAATAAAAATGGTTATTGAAAGAAATAAAATTTTGAAACAGTGTCAGAAGAGAATATTTATACTTTTTAAACAAAAATGCTCTTACGTTAGCAATCAGCAGAAAATGTGTGGTGGCAATAAAACAGAAAATACTAACTTGAGTGTGGATTTCTGGTTAGGAAATACCTGTGAAAAAGACCAATTACTTCACTCCCAACATGCCTTCTTTACAGCTAACACAAAAAACAGGGACAAAAGCAGATCATTGCTGTAGCCAAACAGAACTGGAGCAGCCAAATTTGTCCTGAAAGAATTTGTTCATTGCTATGCATTAGTCAATTCCATGTAAATCTTGAAGTGACTTATGGTATATTTTTTAATATTATAAATCTTTTACTGGTCAATATGACCAGTAACACTGCTGAGGACTTGTTCTCTTGGCTGTCAATGTGCTTTATGGGTTTGACTACAATGAGGCCATATCCTTTCATTTCTGCACAGGAATGAGTGGATTGTAGCAAATTCCTTGGGTGACTTGGTGCACTAAATCACTCCCTCTCTCATGAAGAATACTATTCAGCTTCTGCCTCCTCTCAGGAAGCAACTCACATTTTGTAGAAGAGTTTTTTATTCAAATAAACACCAAACAATAAAGTGGCTTTTCAAAAAGGATGCTCTCTTAAAGTGGCAGTGACATCCTGTGCCTTAATCCACTCCCCTGACTCAAGCAATAAAGTGACAAATGAAATCAGTGACTGTTGAGAAATAACCATGTTCAGTTCAGCTGGAGACACACACAGTCTTCCCTTGAACAAATCCATCCTTTTAGAAAGTAGTCTTTAAAGTTGCAGCGCCAGGCTGTGAGTTGTAAAACAAAACAGCAACAAAAACCCTAGCAAAAAAAAAAAAAAAAAATCCTTTAAAACATATGGCTAGAGAATAAATAATAGATAAAGTTGACAGTTGATCAGCTGATACACCACATTAGTTCCACAGAAGCAGCTGAAGATGTGTTTCTGAGCGTGTCAGGTACACTTCTGTTCATAAACCCCATGACAATATTCTATGGTAATGGCTCTAAATGCTGTTAGAAGCCACATTATTACATATATTACTGTGGAATACTGCAGTATTTGTTTTTAATAAGCGTTATGTCTAGACTTCCCTCCAGTGTGTTTGTGTTCACAGAAGCTAATCAATAGTTACTTTACTTACTCTATTGAGTTTTGGAACATTAATTAATGCATCCCTCAGTAATCATGACAGACTTCATCACTGGATCACAGAGAAGAGTTTGAAATTGGTTTTGTTAACAATAAAGTTATTTGTCCCTTCTCTCTTATGATCTTATCCAAGGAGAACAAAAGTGTAAAATGCTTCCAGATCAGAACAGTAGTTTTATAAATTCGTATGGACCGGGCAAAAGTCCCTTTTTATCTCTCTTGATCTTTGATTTTACATTTCATATCAATTGATAAAATCATAATCTTTGAAAAAGGTCTTATCAAGAAAGGATAGAGTGTAATCTCTTGATTAAAATTCACTTTTCTAAATATTTCATATTTAAAATTGTATGGTGTGCAGCTACTGTTTTAGTACTGATGAAACTATGAAACAGCATACATCAGTCAGAAATTTAATGCTAATGTGGTTTAGTTAATATATTGATGATTTCTAACATTTCTATTTCTTGAATTATTGTTTTATGACTTAAAAACACTTTTTCTTGACTACACACATATAATATGACAGCAGAAGTCTACTACTACTACAGGTTTATGAACTGGGATGTAGTTGTAAATCAATACTGAAAATCATGGCAATTTGCAACAATAATTTAGATTTTGAGTGCCAGACAGGAGTTTCTGTTTCTTAAAGCAGTTTATGCTGAGAAGAGAAAAGAGAAGAGAAGAGAAGAGAAGAGAAGAGAAGAGAAGAAAAGAAAAGAAAAGAAAAGAAAAGAAAAGAAAAGAAAAGAAAAGAAAAGAAAAGAAAAGAAAAGAAAAGAGTAAAGGGAAAAGAAAAAAGGGAAAAAAAAGGAAAAAGAAAAAAGAAAAGAGAATGGAAAGGAAAAAAGTGGAGGAAGTCCGGTATCACTTATGAGCCATGTTGGCAGTAGATTCTGTGTCACTAGCTGTTGTTGGTGAGATATTTATTTCAGGAACATATTGCCAGAATCCCTATGGGGAAGTTGTACCCAGAGAAACTTCCCAATATCCTTCTCCATCTCCTCACATGGAAACTACCAGGGCCGGCTGCTGAGAGTCAGAATTGCTGGAAAGAAGCGTCAGATGTACTGAAATCAGAGATTCCTGCCATACGTAGGTTCTATCAGATTTTCATCCTAAATGCATTTGATCTGCTGACTGATATCACAGACAAAACAAATTGTTAAATGGAAACTATGGTAGAACCCCATCTTTGTAAACCTCTTATGTTGAATGACTCCATACACAAGCTTGAAAATTTAGGGTGTTTTGCAAGTTTCGGTTAACTGGGTTTCCGTGTACCCATTTTTAGGGTATTTAGGGTATAAAAGTACTAATTTCACCTAAGTTACATTCCGGTGCATCACATGGAGAAAATGAGAAAGGGCAGTTCTAGGATGAAGCATGCAAACAAGATATTACTTTTTAAGAAATCTTTGTAAAACCATTTCTAATTCTTCCTTTCCTTCCTGTTTTCCACTCTCTTGCTAGGCAAAGCAAACCAATGCTAAACTTACTAAAATAAATGATATATGGGTAAGTGAAAACCTGTGTTTCAAAACATGCCTTTCAGTTATCACCACAGTACTTCAATCTACTGTTTTTGTTTTTCTTGTGGTGTGCAAGCTCTACTGGGATGCCTAATATACTTACAGAATTACCAAGTTGGCCACCTCTGATTCATCACTCAAATATGACAGAAGTTTGCTGAATTTCCTCTACTCCTAGTTTTTCTGTTGTGGATCATCTGAAAAATCCCTATTATTTGAACTAGCAGAACAAGTTTTAAGAAAGTATTCAACTCCATTATAATTCCTGAAGGGTCAAGTACCAGAACTTCCACCCTTTGTACTTTAGAAATTAGTTTGAAACTTCTATTCCTAGCAGGCCACTGTCCAAAACAGACAAGAAATACTGCAAACAATATTTTCTAAAATAGATTGCTGAAACATTCTTATAAAAAAGGCTTGTGTTTCCTTTTCAATGGCAAAATTGTCTGTAGGAGATGAAGTAAGAACCAAGGTTAAATTTGCTATATTCTGCTTTGTTCGGCACTGATGTGGGCACATTGTCAGTACCTAATGAAAAACAAGGAAAACAGCTGCTTTTGTGGTGTCCCTGCAAGTGGAGCTGCCATTTTTATCTAATCTGGATCCATCCAGGGTCAGATCCTTCCCTCACTGGAGAAACAGACTTTCCTTCTGCCAAAATAATATAATTATTATATTATAAAATAATATAACATAATGCAGCTCTACTGCATTTCAAAACCTGAACATATCATCATTCCAAAAACCCCCAAACAATAGAAGACAAAGCTCTGAATGTCTAATGTGTCATTATAATGAATGTCATTAACTACAAATTAAACAGCATGCAGTACATCCTGATTTTCCTCCTCTGAATCACAAGAACTGAAAAATTAATGATTGCTGTTTTGTTCCTCTTTTCCTTTGTATTTCTTAGAATTTTCTGACTGTTTTTCTCTTTGGCAAGTCATGGTTATTTCCATAATACAAAAGATATTTAACTAAGGAGAGTCCACAGCTCTGAACAGAGCATACATCTGAATGTCACTCAATAATAAAACAAGATTAACTTAAGGAGCTGCATTTATCTGTTTAGCCATGTGACTGAGAATTAGTTTATTCCCGAATGGAATGGGTACATGACAGTATTGCCATACAGACTTGAAAGCTTGGACAATGAAGGTTTAATTGCTTTCACTATTGTAAAACGTAACTTTAAAAAAAAAAAAAAAAGAGGGCATTTTCAACTTATAAACAAAAAATATCTATTTACTTTCAGGGCCATTGCAATTTTTCTGTATATGAGGAGGTTTTTCAGCATACGGTATGGATAAGGATTCTGTATAAAGCTCTCTTTTCTCATTTTTGGGGCTGAGCTAAATGAATATATTTCTACAAAAGAAAGCAGTGATTTAAGACACAACTTGTCCAACTCATGATCCCTTTTATGAACAGTATTTGCTACAAATCCAGGTTACTGTTTCTATATACAACTCTGCTGCCTCTGTGCTATTGTGAATCAGTACCTTCATGAGAATTATATTTACTTTTGGTAAATTATCACCAAACCGTTTTCACAAACAACCCTAAGCACACTGGTTGTCTACTACTCTGCTCTTTTGCCATAACAGTTTAAGAATATCTGTAATGAGTCAAATGAAATATCCATTTAGTGCATCATCTCTCTCTGAAAATTGCCTTACAGAATGCCCTGGGAAGAATACAAACTGGTCCTAGGAACATCCCAGATATATTTGAGAAAGAGATGATGATATGTGCTACTCTCTGCCATCAACCTTTTTTTTTTTTTTTTTCAAAGCAAAAATAACAGTGATACCGTGGTCTAAACAAGAGCCTTTGCTCAATCCAGCTAGTTCTCAGGCAGAATGAAAACAGGACTAAGTATGCATTTCAATGCCATGTGCTGCATATATCCCCAGTAAAGACAGATATAATGCAGTTTTGAGTTATTTTAAGAAACAAACTTGTCTCCCTTTGCTGTTTTCCTGTATCTTTTCTAGGATAAATTGGGAAAAAAATATTTGAAAGAAAGGCTGAAAAAGGAAGGACTGCACAGCTGCATGATATGATGGCCTCACCACCATAACATGCTTATTGTGATCACCTGGATTTGGGGCTGAAACATCCATGATGGGCTGCACAGATTCAGTAGTTATCATTACCCTGGCCATGCACCATTGTGTCCTGAAGACTTTAAATTAGTTCATTCTCTGTATGCTTCTATATTTAAAAAAATCCAAGAAATAATTAAGTAAATAAGCTGACAAATAATCAAACCCTGTCTCCTTTTGAAGCATATGTTTCTTGAATATGTGTTTGCCATCCAAGTCATGTCTCATGAATAAGTCATAGGGATACCTCAAGATGGTTGCCACCCAGGTTGTGTATTACACAGCTAGATCTTAAATTTCCTTGTCACCTCTGCAATTTTTGCTGTATAAACTTTCTTCTATCTAGAGCTCAATTCTTTGTGTAAAGGTTTTACAACCAGGTTAATTTATGTGTAGCTTAGTAGGATATGTTGTACTACCAGTGAATTATTTGGAAAAAAGCTGCTTTGAAAAAACCCTTCCAAAAAACTCTGTCACGTCTTCTCTTATTTATGAGAATATTCTCATAACTTTTAAATGGCTCATGTTAGACAGAATAAATTGCCCCCTACTCCAGCAAAAGTTTCATGAAAATTCAGAGACTTTTTTTCTCTTGGTATTCTAACATGCATCCAGTATGGGTTTAGGAAAATTATGTTATAGCAAAGGAAAGCTTAGCTCTCTGTCCACAGATATCAAAACCACTGATCATGTTGCTAAAGATGCCTTTTTAAACACCAGTGGAAAGCTGGTGCTACTGGACGTAGGTGGTTGGTCCTGTCTGAGTGTATTGCCAGAAAATCTTGACGAGCAACGCAACCCATGACAGCAAGAAGGAGCAGACCTTCCATGTACACACTTCCAGGTCTGTCTGTCCTAGTAAGACTGTCAAAAATCCCCATACAATGGGACAGGGAGTCCAGGTGTGTGAGAACTGAACAGACATTAGTGGGAAATGCAGAAACAGCT
This sequence comes from Lanius collurio, assembly GCA_020086605.1. Classification (NCBI taxonomy): domain Eukaryota; kingdom Metazoa; phylum Chordata; class Aves; order Passeriformes; family Laniidae; genus Lanius; species Lanius collurio. The sequence continues at coordinate 31,817,303 of JACBWW010000008.1, read as the reverse complement.
TCCTTTCTTCTTGTACCAGGGATATTATTCCATTCTTTTGGGTGGCTATTAATATTGTACTACTTAGTCCCTGCTTTTTCTGCATAAGTAATCTGGTCTAAAGTGTGGCAAATTGCTGCAGAGTTCAATAGCTTTGGAATAAACTCAGCTGGTAAGAGAAGCCTTGTTGTAGTCGGGTAGTTCTTTGCAACAAGTATAGGACAGTGATGAACGTCAGAAGGAAATATGAAGCGACATTTGATAGAAGTTCAGAGATGTTTATTTTCCTGCCTCATGGCTGAAGTTCCCAGGCAGACTCCCACAGTCACAGGACCCCAAGCTCTTCCTAGGCCCACAAACCAAAATTAGGAACAGGTATGGAGCACACGTGACATGGGAGCAGGGGCAGGGGCAAACCCGGACATCCAGAACCTCCCCCCTCCACCCAGGATTTTGGGGTGAGGTATCCCAACATTTCACCCTTTGTTTTTAAATAGAAGGAGCATTGGATAACAGCTGGAGAAACATAACAAAAACAATTTCAAAAGGAAAGAAGCCACTTTTTGAATCCCCAAGTGTCCAAGCAGATTTTCTTTGGAGCATCAGAAGGGAGACAAGACTTGAGCATGCTTCATGTGGAAACTGATTCAGAAGAGGGTTGGGTTTTTTTTTTTCCTCTACCTATTGGAATCTTAGAAAATCACAGTTAATTTCTTCCCTTCCTCCTTTTTATCCTTCCAACGGCATTGCAATGGGGTTTATAACAAACAGATAGGCATGGTTTTGTGAGGGGAACCAGGGATGGAAATATGGATTGGGAACACATTGAAGGGCATGAGGTAAAAGGGAAAGGTATGATTGGGAAAGGGATGAGGACATTGTGTAGCATATCTACTACCCTTTACAGAAGCACCCCCAGGGCCTGTAACACATGCTGCCTGTGGGCTCTTTCTTCCTTGCACAACTTTAAACTCTGTGCTTTCTCCTTCTTCTAAGCTTGGAACATTACTTTTGGGATTATTTTAAAAACATTTTCTCCGGTATCATTTCTCACCAAGAAACCATAACTTTTCTTCAGGATATACCATTATAGAGTTCCAAAAACCTTAGTTACCATAACTTTTCCTTTTTCCGCGTTGGTGCTGTTTGCCCTCTGTGTTCTTGGTTTCACTTTTGATTTTGCTCGCTCTCGCGCTGGAGCTGCCACCCCCAG
>JACBWW010000008.1:31797948-31815738 GCA_020086605.1 Lanius collurio | reverse complement strand
AGAAGAAAACAGAAAAAAAATATCTGGTATTCATGACTGGAGTTGTACATGAAGTAGTAATTCAACTGGAATATAAGTATATAGCAGCTACCCCTATATGATTGAGAGGGTTCACGAAGCACTAATAGGCAAGAAGCAGAGTTTTTTTCCTCATTTAATTAGTCATTTGAATGCACAAACCCAGACTAATATTAGAAGTAAGTCTTGCTGTGCTTTTATGTAATGAACTTCTCTGACAAAAATTTATGGTACTTTTCAAAGCAGTTTTGATGCCTTGTTGTTTGGATACCATTTAAGCTTAATGACAAACAATAAAGAAAGGATTATTAATTTTTTTTTTTTTTTTTTTTTTTTTTTTTAACTAATGCAATTTTACCCCCCATATTCACATCTGATACACAAAATGGACATAGGTGATGTGAAGTTTAGGGAATTGAACTCCATGGACTCCAGCTTATTTTTGGTTTCTTTGAAAATGAATAAACAGAAGTAATATAAATATGAAAAACATATAGCAGAAAACCCTTGATTATTTAAAAAAAATATTCTTTCAAATCAAGTTTTGTCTCCTTATTACTATTATTAAGTAAATCCAATAAATCTGTTAATCTATATCAAATTAATTTAAAAATAATAAATCTAAACAGGATTATTCTGTGTTAATTGAGAGGAGGGTACTAATGGTGGTTCTTTACTGGTCTCAAATAAATAACTTTCAGGCAACCTTTAAGTTCCTGAGAGTGTAGAGAAGAAAAGATTAGATTTAAAAAAAGAAAAAAAAAATCACACACACACAAAAAAACCCCTAACCTTTTTTCCTTGAAGGAGATTTTCTGCCCATAAGTGAGGAAATTGCACTGAATAGCACTGAGTTGTTATAAAAGAGATCTTTCTGTACATCCAGCAGGACAGATAGAAACATGAGGCTTTATGGCAATATGAAAGCAACTAAATGATCTAAATTGTCCTTATAAGCTACTGAAGAAAAAAATAAAAAAGAAAAAGCTGAGAATTATGTCTTGAAATAGAATTCTGTTTTTTCTTGCTACATGACATTATTTTACAGCTTTCTCTCTTTCTAAAATTATTTAAGTGCTTTTCTACAGATTTTTCACCTATGTATATTAATTTATAAATACAATATTTGAGTATGTATTTATCTTCATGGATTTACAAGTGTGAAACCTGTGTAAGGATATAGAGATAAAAATATATTCTTTGTGACTGTGGGAATGTCCATGTGTATACGCATGGATAGATATGTGCTTCTGGAGGTTTTTTAAGTTTTATGCAAATATGTCAAAGACATAGCCTTGCATGAGACTTTAAAAAAAAATAATTTAAAAAAAAATTCATCTTCCATTATTGCTTTGTCTATTTCAGTCTTGCTGGCATATGTTCCTGTCGTCTGCCTGCATTGCCACTTATAAACACTAAGACAGAGAGACAGATTAAAAAAAAATCCTAGGACATCTCGTTTATTTTGGTTTAATTCTTTCATTTAAAAAAATCATTAAAAATGACATTGTCCTCTAATTTTTGCTCTATGCAGCAGCTGCTATTGTCAAGCTGTTGTCTTTGTTACAGCATCTTTGTGAGAGAGAGCCTGCAAAATCCCCATGTTCAGGGATTTTATTTGTTTATTTGTTTTTAAATATGACAGCTATCTTTTATTTTGAGACAGACTTTAATGGAAGCAGCGTCTCTTTTTTACCCTTATTTCACTTTTGAATGTTCCATTTCTGAAGAAGAACAGAGCCAGATTCTCAGGTGGAGAAACTTCAGTACCTTCATGTAATTTACACCAATTAAAGCTGTGGGGTTTGGAAATTATGCCAACAGTTTCTGTATGAATTATATAGAATTGTGTTCTAAAAGAGCAAAGGTTAGACTGGTAGTGAACATACAAACCATACCTGATCTACTTTTCCTTCAGTTTAGGCCTCTTTTCACATCTTATTGCAAGGATGATTCTGTTTCCAACACATAGGGAAATGGATGTTTTTTAATTTTGTTTTTATTTTAATCTCTTTTCCAAGGTGGAGGGCAGGAGGTGAGAAAGGAAGATTATCCAGCTAAAGTGGAGAGCACAGGACTCTGAAAGGGTGGGTTCATACACATGAGTTTTGTGAACAATATTGCAACAGCAGATATCTAATACCAAATTGCATGACATGAATATTTACTGGTGTTTATTCTAATTTTTCTGATAATGAACATAAATGAGTATCTGATTTTAATAGGTTAAATATTTAATGGGGTTTTGTTGTGTTCATCTGAGCACTGGTGCACAAAGTAGCATATTTTAGGGCTTCTACATTTGTGTGACCCAAACCCATTGTCACATCTTCAGATTACAAAAAAAAAAAAAAAAAAAAAAAAAAAAAAAAAAAAAAAAAAAAAAAAGGGCTATACTTCTATGCAAGAAACACAATGCTTGTACCTCCTTATATGCTTGTCCTCATGAATCCATCACAAATATAAACTTTTTGAATTTTTAATGTAGATGTGTACTTTCCCATCTGAGATTTGAAAGGTCCCAAGAAGATTTTTCTCTTTGCATTGTAAATATACAAGTCCAAGGACATCAACACTCACTCTCACAAACTAGAACTAAAATTAAATGAGATTAATCATGTATTTCAAAAATCTTTCCTCACTCTATATTTTGTAATTGATCTATGTACCATTTCATGACAAAATGTGCATGGTTCTGAGAAATCTATATAAAAACCTTACAAACAACAAAACACTAAAAAATATTTTCTGAAAGCACATCAATTGCTGAAAACAGTTCTCTGCCTGCTCCCACAAACAGTTTATACTGACACAATTGGGTGGGAATGCAAAAATACTAAGAAAGATGGAAGTGGAAATTGAATTTTGCTGGCATTTAATTTCTTAATGTACAAATTTTGGGTCTTAGGACATGCATTTTGATAGGCTGAAACTTTTCAAACTTCCTTTTTGTAACAACTAGATTTCCTTCAACTGGAGAACAAGAGAAATAATATGTCCGTTATCTAAATTAAGATCAAAGTGATTTTTCAGTGGTACACTTAAAAATAAGTTTTTCTATATGAAATACAAATCAATTTCAAGTACGTCCTTCATGAGATCCATCTGAAGCTTCTGCTAGAAGCTGTGAAATCTGCTCACGGTGTTTTCTGAGGCAAAAAGTTCTGAAGATCAATTTCCTTCTCTTTGTAGGAAGGAGAGATTTTTAACTGACTTATGTAACTTAATTTTCACTCCCAAATATGAGGTTAATTTTACCCTGGACATGCATTTATAAGTTCAAATCTCTCTGTACCCACAGTGGTAGCAGCTAAGAACACTGTAATAAGCCAAACACATCTCTGCATGTATTATCTGTGTATGGATATACATGCTTATATCATATTTAACAAGATAGCTGAATGAGAAATCTATGTATCCCTTTATTTTTGATGTCTTGGGTCTCAATAAAAACCTAATCATATCCATTATGTATATAGCAAATCAGCTCTTATTTACAAGAACACATATATATTAATCATGTTGCATGATAGAGTGATTCCCAAGAATATAATCTTTTTATATATATAATCTGTAATGGGTAGCTCAGTTTACAGCTGATGTTTAATTAGGAGCTTGCAGTTGCAATAAACTTTTTTTTTTATTGCACTCAGCCAAGGTACAGTATAATGAAATGTAAGTGACCCAAACTAAATGGAAGCACTGAAGTAGATAATGTGGCAATATATCAAGTAAAATACACTGATTCTGCAGTCAGTTCATGCCCTAATGGCAGAAAAAGGGTTTGAAAGCCACTTTAACCATAAGTAGTGTGTTTATGTATTATTCACAGTAGCAAATAATTGCAAAATGTCAACATTTCATTTTCCTCTTAAGAATTTCTTTTGATTAGTGACCTAATTAACCATTAAAAAGGCAAAAAGCAGTATGTATTTTTTATTTTTAAACCGTGAATATGAGAAGCAGAAGTGTGGCTTACTAGAAAGTAATTTATGATCTCCAAATGTCACAGTCAACATTAGTAGTCTTTAAGTGATCAGAAATAAAATAAATAAAACAGTCCACTGTCTTTATAGAGTGTTATTCTGCATTATGTATGTATGTATTTATTATTGCTGGTGACATTTCTTATTAACATGAGATAAATGCAAATATCTCAACAATTGCCTGATTAATTTTTCTTTTCTTTTTTTTTTTTTTTTTCTTTTTAATTTTTCTTCTTCTTCTGCACTTCCCATAAATTCTGCAAACTGCATGGAAGAAGTAGTGGAGGAAAACTAGCCATGATCTACCTATGTCAGTGTCACACATTCTCAGCTATCACAGCCCCCATGGCCAGCTTCCTAAGTCCTATTTCACACTGCTATTACAATATACACAGTGAAGCAAGGCTGGATTTAGGACCTAGTTCTTTCACCAAATGATAAATGCGGACAAAGAATTACAGATGTTCACTAGTTTCTTTAATATGATTATCAGCTACCTGCAGGTGGCTCTCCTTAATTTAACATGTTAGTAGACATTTTTATTATTGTCATTATTCTTCCCGTGTTTGTGTAACAGTCCCTAAGAGAGTATGCTTTGGACTACGGCTGCCCTGTTCTAGACTTCATGCAAATTGAGAACCTCCAAAGATGTTCCCTGCTATGGGGCATCCACAAAATGAGACCAAACTCACTAAGCAAGGAAAATAACTGAGAGATTAGAGACTTTACCTATTAAATACATCTTTATCTAGCTGCTGAACGTGATGCCCACATATATAAACTGTCACAATCACTTCTCAGAGGTGTTTAAATTTCTTAAGAATTGATGAAATTGATTGATGAGCCAGACTCCATCTCTGAGTATGAGCAGCATTATACTAAGTACGAAGAAATCTGCATTGAAACTTGTGAAGATTCCCACTTCTCACCGTTTATGTCAGTTTTCACAGAAAATCTTGTATCACAACTATTAGCATACACCTTCCACGATACATTGCTGACAGATTACATGTTCTTATTAGATAATTTCCTGACATATATGGTCCTGAGAGGCAGAACTCTGTTCTGTTAAACTACAGAGAATTGTTTCATCCCAATGCTCTGTTTTTCCTGAGTGAGTACCACTTGTTTTGTTACACTGCTTTTAGGCTGCTGTTTAAGTGACGTTTCAAAAATTGTACTATAAAAAGAATATCCACAACAGACTGGGTGGGGAAAAATCTTTAAAGAGTTAGTGCTTAGAGCTTGACATACTGGTGAACTCAGCTGAGTCTGATCAATTTTCTCACTTCCAACCCTCACATTTTTTTGGTGCACATTTCTTTGCTTAGCCATAATTCCATTATCTGGCTATCCAATTCAAGCTGGAGTTATCACTGAATTCAGTAGGTGTCATATCAAGAATCGGTCTTGTTCAACATCACTTAAGAAGTCCATGGATCAACTAAAACCTAAAATATTTTCTCCTGGTGATATTTCTTTCAGGATTAGAGATGAAAATACAGACACTTTTTTATTCATGATTTAGTTCATAAGAATCCACTGTTTGTGGGTTGTGGTCTTTTAAGAAGTTTACACTTGAGATTTCTGGTAGGGTTCACCCTGTGCCAGATACATAGCAAAAATAGCATCCCTTCTGCCATTATGAAAACATTGTTGTGTGGAGAAGTCGGTGCACTCTGGGCTTGTTCATGCACATAAGATAAAATATAAATGACTCTCAGTCCAGAAACATACAATAAACACCATTTCATTTTACCATATTTATCTTTTGATTAAAATATAAAACCAGAGGAAAAAAAATAGTGAACCAAACCTCTAAAGGTAAACTTACTTATTTGCCCTGTCCCCACAATAAAGAAGAAACAGAGAAAAATAAAATTACTTTATAGAGAAAGAACTTAAAAACATTTTCGCTTCATACTTACTGACTCCTGGAGAGTTCAAAATAACCATTCACAGCCCCTGCTCTGAACCATAGTTGAAACAAATATGCATATCTGGGTCTGTGTGGGAGAGAGTTCATTTTCTGTCTATTCATTTCATGGCTGAGCACCTGCCTGCCCATGGGAAGTAGTGGATGGTTTCCTTGTTTTGCTTTTCTTGTGTGTGCTGCTTTTGTTTTACCTGTTAAACTCTCTTTGTTTCCACCCGCAAGGCTCCTCACTTTCACTTTTCTGATTCTCTCCCCCAAGCCCAGCACAGGGGGAGTGAGAGCAGCTGAGTGAGACTGGATTGTCACCAGGGGTTAAACCACCACAACATCCATCTGAATTTTATGACTGAAGTTTCATTTGTTAGAGCATATTGCTGCACTAACTGACCATTAGTGAAGTGAACACAGTGCTGAAGAGGTAAAGAGCATCAGTTCAAACCTTATTTCTCAGGTCTATGTCAATGCATAAACCTTGGTTTTGCTGCAGGATGTGAAGGAGTAAATGGTAATTTACTGTGACTCATTTAATAAAACAAGCCAACCTAACTTGAACATGTTTTTGCATACATAGCTATTAAAGAATTGATCATCTGAACATGGTTTATAGATGTTTGTACAACAAAAATCTTGGGTTGTAGAATGACTGAATATTTCAACTGTTTGTTCTTCATCTAAGGCAAATGGGGAGGAATAAGTGCAAAAGAATCTTATCTAAATTACTCAAATCTCATCAGAAACTCCTTTATTAAATAACTATTGAATGACTTAACTTTGCAGTATGGGAAGGTCACTTAGTTCACTTAGGTCAAAGAATTCCGATTCAAATAGTGTACATGTTATTGTTAAATGTCCAGTTCACATATATGAATTTCTTAATGCTTTTAGTTAAATTTTCTTTCCTAGAGTGCACCAGGGAAAAAGGAGAAATTCTTAATGAAAGAATCATAGAATTATTTATGTTGGAAAATAACTTTAAGATGAACAAGCTCCAACATAAAACTAATACTTCCAAGCCCACCACCAAATCTCATCCCTAAACACCATGTCTGCACATTTCAGGTACCTCTAGGACTGTGATTGCACCACTTTCCTGGGAAGCCTATTACAATGTTAAATAAATCTTTTGATGAAAAAATTATTCCTAAAATCCAATCCAAACCTTCCCTGGTATAACTTGAGTCTGGTTCCAGTCATCCTACCATTTGTTATTTGGAAGAATCTGAATCCCATCTTGCTACAGTCTCCTTTCAGAGAGTTGTAGAGAGCAAGAAGGTTCCCCTTGAGCCTTTTTTTTCTCCAGGCTAAACATCCCCAGCTCCCTCAGCTGACTTGTGCTGTAGACTGTTCACCAGTGTCATTACTCTTCTTTGTAAACACTCCATCCCCTCAATGTATTGAGTAGCAGAGATTTAAAGAGACAAAAAAAATATATGTCTAAATATAAGCAGAGAAAAGTGCAATGCCATGCAAAATCTCTTTTAAAATACATACACAAACCCACACCTACCCCTGTACTTGCTACCCAAAAAACATTTCCCCTTTCCTGTGCCATAATGCAGTGTCTCCTGAATTTTAGGAATGTTTATATGCCTAAAGGACCTTGGAAACTGAATCACTGGCATGGTATGCCCTGAAATACTCGTGGGGTGGAAGGGGAGGGGAGGAGAAGAAAAATGTATGTGCCTGATGCATAGATTGTATCTGCAGAGCAATAGCACCTGTTAATTTATTTTAGTGCAGCATTTTGTCCTACTCCAGCACAGACTTCCCACACGGTCACAGACTTCATTTCACATCCCTCTGCTCCAGCATGTGGTTCTCCAGGGACTGGAAGTGAATCTCTGCCCTCTGGATCTCTATGGGCTGCAGGAGCACAGTTGCTTTACAGATTTCCTCCCTTTTTTTCACCCCAAAGTTGCCTCCACCCTGGTGATGGGCTTGGCCTTGGCTGGCATCGGGTCTGTCCTGGAGCTGACTGACATTGGCTGCATCAGACACAGGGGAAGCTTCTTGTAGCTCCTCACAGAAGTCACCCCTGTAGTCCCACACCACTCCCTGAACCTTGATCCACAAACATCATACAGGTATGTACACATGAAAAAAGCTCAGGATATAAGCCAGATATAGGATAATGTAAGGATATAACCCAGATCCATAGAGGGCACAGGCAACTTTCAGGATGTGGGTCAAGGACAACAGACCTGCTCTCAAATGAGAGGGTGAACTGCACCCTACTTAAAATGCAAAATTCAGGTCTGTCTCCCTCCTTTTTGAAAAAAAAAAAATCGATGTATGTTAAGTATGAACAAATTTGGCAATCTGGAGGGAGTCCCACGAAATAATAAGGGCAGGAAAACATGTTTTCACCTGAGTTTGGAAAGACTGGGAGAGGAGTGATAGGAAATAATGGCTTAAAATGAAGAGGGACTAAGATTAGGATTGTGATATCCAGAGTGGTAAAATAGGTGCAAACAGCAGCTTGAAGTACATTTTCATTGAAATACAGTGTTTGACAGAAACCAGAATGTTTCATGCAAGCTTCTTGATTTTTAGAAGTCTTTTGATGGGAAAGTGTGTGAGGTTCACACTAGCTAGCTACATCTGATGAAAGAAAGAGAGAATGAGAAAGAGAAAATAAGGGTGATAATGATGTAGAAATATTTGCAAGATTTTTATTTTTTATTTAGTAAAACACAGAAACCTCAGAAATTTTTTGCAAATATATACTGTATTCCTTCTACAGACTTCAGATCATTTTGAGAATCAAAGATCCCTTTCTGTCTCTTTATATAAAAACAAAATTTTGCCCTCCCCCACCACCTACTTTGTATATTTATTTTAGATAGTTCATTGATGGGATGTTCAAGAGGGTCTCTGAATGGGAATCAGGCCTCTCTTCAGATCTCCCACAGATTCATATATCTAATGACCAAACAATCCCATTCTGATTTTTGAGCCTGACCTCATCCAAAACACTGTCATAGGTTCTCCTTGAATCAATTACAGATGCAAACCCAGCAGCTTTGCTTGAATGAGAGGTTATCTTCAGAAACAAAACAAAACTGATTTTTATATACAACTCTCAAAACATTCAGAGATTTTATTTTCTTTGCAGCTTTTTCACAGCGTATTTTTTTATCTGAATTAAAAAAAAAAAAGTCTTCTTAATGTAGAAATATTCAACATGTTTCAATTGTGCAGTACTGAGATTGCTAATTCATCCCACTTAATACTTTTGAAATGGATGAGACACCACAAAACAGATCATTAGTAAAAAAACCACAAGTGGTTACTTCTCGAAAGCTCAGCTTCTCTATAGTTCTGTTACACTGAGAGATGCCTATAGAGAACAAAGCATTCCAAAATTTCTTTATAACACTGTTAAGACAATGGGCCTCTACAGTAAACCTGAGCTGTCAGCCAGGAACCAGTGGACCGTTTCAAGTGCTTTGCTTCCATTCTGCCTCTGCTGCTCAAAAATGCACGCTGTCAAGCAGTCCTGTGTGCACCCAGCACACAGAGACACGAGAAGAAAGGTTATATGCTTAGTCACAGGATGGAAGAAAAGTAGTAAACCCTGCTGATCATTCCACTGGAACTGCTCAGAGCCTTTAATATCAGCACCTGGGTTTTCCAAAAAGCTAATTTACAAACTTTGGTCAGCCAGCAATGTTTCTAGATTAATTATTCTCAGTTTCTGAGCACTTACTCAGAAGGGGAAAATTCCAAAAGAATACCCCAGTCACTGAACTAGTGTTTCAGAGGCCAATGCTGTGAATTCTAAACATGTACTCAACATGAGATAGATCCTCAATTTACTGATTAACCACTCGGGTCTGATAGAAGCAACACGGAAATTTTCATCTCAGAAATTTGCTCAGGATATTTGGAAGGCTGAAGGCCTGGACAAGAAGTTGCAGAAGCTGTCTTTAAGTGGAGCAGAAATAGGAAGAGGAAAAAATGCTTATTTAATGCCCTGCTCAGACAGGTTAGTCAAGGAATAGTCTAAGCCCAGGCCTTTTGTAGTGCTATTTGCTAATGTTCAGGAACAAATAGTGACAGGGTTTCAGAAATGCCTTTTGTTTGACCTTATGTAAAGCCAATTTGCTAAGGTGAGTAGTTCTTTTGGTATTTATTAGTGCTTCTTTTATTTCAATTTTATGCTGTGTAGAAAGCAAATGACAGTACAAGTGAGTCAGAGCTGTTCAGGTGGAAAAGCAATGAAGGAAGCAAAAGAGGAAAAAACCACCCAGGCAGAGGTATCATAAAAGACAGGATTTGGTCTTTCCTTCTCAGTCATTGTTTTTTCTGAAGGTCATAATTCCTGTGTCAACCTACAAGTCCTTTGACATATGAAGAGGGAGAGCAAGACAAAACTTTTATGAAGTTTAAAATAACAGACATTTCCTCTGATGGAGGACACCTTTGACTCAAAACAAGGACAAACTTTCAAGTTAGAGACAACTTCAGAGTTGGATAAGGTTGTTCAGGGTCATATCCAGTCACATTTTGAATATCTCTGAAGATGGAGATTCTATGGCTTCTCTTGACAACCTCTTCCAGTGTTGAGGTAACTCCTTGATTTAAACATTTCTAGTGATGAAAAATCCAACATAACCCTTGACATGTCATTCTCACACATTGTTCATTACATTTCCTGTTAAACCTTAGTATTATTTATAGCTCAAATTTCTCCAGCTCCAACTTACACACACTCAATCTTATTTTTATTTTGTCTGCTAAACTCTTTTATTCAAATTTTTTTTTTCTTACATTTATAAGAAACATATTTATAACCTATGGTCATGTCACCCCTATTTCTAAGCTGAATAGATCAGGTACCTTGAATGTCTCATGACGAGGCATATTTAATCCATTTGTCATCTGTAAAGCTTTTCTCTGAAACCTATCTTGGTTTTGCACATTGTTTAAAAGTTGGTCATGAAAAGTGGATGCACTATTCGAGCAAGAACTGTAACTACTTTGAACAAAGTAATAATAAAGGTACACAGCTTTTTTAACTTTTCAGTCAAGAGCTTCTTAATTCCAGTTTTAGAGTCCAGACACAATTCTTTTCAGGGGCTGAACTTGCTAGATGACAAATACCAACAAAAAGGGCTGATCAATTCCCTAGACTCATTCTATGTACATTGTACTTTTCAAGAACACATTTGACTTTTTATGCAGTAGGGGGTACTTGTCATTGCATTTTGCAATCTGGCTTTCAATATGATGGATCAAAAATTCATACAAGGTCACTATAACAACAACAACAATAATAAATTTCATCGATGTATAAATCAGGGACCTCTGTGGTGAAGTAGTGACACTCAATACACAGAGACGCAATTTCAGAAACACTCTCTAAATTTCATAAGCTTGTGAAAAGAGCAAGGGACCAGGAGCATTCCTCTGAGATTCCAGGGGAAAGGCTGGTACAACAAACTGCAGTCAAGTCAGTCGTTACTCTTTTAACACATATGCAGACAACTTTCTGAACAAAATTCACTGATGTTCACAGTCATTTCTGGGGGCTGATTTATAACCCCAAACTGAATTAAGCACAACTGACAAGCCTGATCATTACCTGGGGCTAGTAGCGACAAGAAGATGCTAACATGGTTCTGCAGCCATGTCCTTTGGATCTGTGGCCTGACAATGCGAGGATGTACCAGTAGTTCCCTGTGCCAGGCAAGCAAATATTCACCATTGCCAGGATCTGGATTTTCCAGGATTTTCTGTAGGGGATATACTGTACCGTGTTCACAGGTCAGGCCATTTAGTGATTGATTTGGTATTCCCATGTGTTCCTGTACCAGACAAGGAGCAGAGAGACCTTCTAGCCTGAACCTCATCTGAAAACTATTCACAGTTCCCTCTGAACTAAAACATTATTTGGAGAAAAAAGAAGGGTTCCTAATGGATTAAAATCTTCCTTGTGTCAGGAAACTGAGATCCTGAATGGATGTTTGAAAAGTGAACATGTATCCTGAATATTTTTCCCAAGCCCCATCCAAGATATTTGTAGAGTCAAATTTTCTTTACTGCTGCCTGTGCTCACTTCTTATAAACTCCAACCAGAAGCCTGGAGAGCCCAGCAGCACAGAAAATTGAGCCTCAACCAGACTGAGGAACTGACGCAATCAGGCCACTAGCTCCCTTTTAAACAAGGCTTAGCAATGACCCATAAAAGGAGATCCCTTTTCTTTGAAATACAGCCTCAGCAAATTCTCTGTCAATTAAAATGCATTAAAAGAAAGATGATGTAAAAAATGAAAAACAAAAAAAAAAATTTATCTTATTTTTTTTTTTCCTCCAGAATGGCTGTGGCATACAAAGAAAACTTTTCTAATTTGGAATGCTTAACTCTGATTCCTTGCTTATACCCTGCCCTGAAACACACACATACTCAAATTTAATTGGGTTCCAGACAGTTCAATACAGCAGATAAATTTCTTCTTGCAAAGTATTACTTGCTGATTTTTTTTTTTTTAGTAGCAAAGTAGTGAAAAGTTTATATACAGAAAGTTAAGGGAAATGTGACTGTTGGACACAATAAGAGCTCAGTTTAGTTCATATACTCTTTTACACAGGTTGCTATTTATTTGAAAAGCTTCTGACATTCTGTAGACAATAAGAAGGTCATAAAATCCCTTCCTTTCTGAAAACCATCCAGTATAAAACTTTCTGTATGAGAGAAGCAAAAATCTTCCACAGCTCTACCTAATCTTCCCCAGAGGACAATTGTATTGTTATTTCAAACCTATTAGTGGGCACTTTCAGTGCTGATGGGGAGTGCTGGGAGACAGTCAGCCTGACTACACACAGCCTCTTTCTTCAGCCAAAATAAACTCTTGTGACCCTGAGAACATCCCACAGTGGACAGAGTGTGAAAGGGGGCTGATATAATCCAATCTCTGTTACTGAACAGCTCTTACAGATTTATGTATTTTTGAACCCTGAGAACTACCAACATTTCTGGAATTGGAGTTAGTGTACAGCTACAGAAATTCCCAACAGCAGCTGCATTAATAAATTGTTTTAAATGTTGATACATGTGTCTAGATTTATTTTCCACTAAGCAGTTCAACCGATCTCCATGAGTTAATCTATAATTCAGCATACTGGAGAGTAATTTCAAATAGTGCATTTTATATTCCATACCTAATGCCAAAATGTGAATCCAAATCACAAACTTCCAGGGAATCTATAGTTGAAGTCCATAGGGGTTTTTTTTTGTTTTGGTTTTGTATTTTTTTTCTTGGAAGAGTCTATTTTTGGTGAGTTAGACTGATTTGTAGACACACTAAAACAAAAAGTCAGCACAATTCTGTATATGCCTGCATGTTGAACTAGAAGTCTCTCTATAGCAAGTCCTCTCATTTTGGTTGCTGCTAGTTCTTGGTAGCTCAGGCATAGCTTAATTCACTCCAGCAGAGTTACATTCTCTTATGCAAGCAGCAAATTTGGTCCACCAGCTGCAAGATCAGCTGTAATATATCAGCATCCTTTATCTAAAAGATTTGTTGGCTGGATATTTATGCTAGGGAAAAAAATAATTAGAAAAGATGTGTATGTGGTTAATCTTTAGTTCATTTTATGAAATGAGGCAAATTATCAATCATTTTAATTTGAAAATAAACAAATATTCAGTATCTATTATTGTAAATGCGTTATTTTTCTGTGAGAATTGCTGAACATGTATTAAATATTATATTGGAGTTCTATAGCCTATCACATTTTCAAAATAGATTATCTTAGTACAAACAACCCTTAAAATATGTGAATTTATGATTTCATTATGTAATTTTCCATCAAAAACATATACAGTTGCCATCACTTTTGATTTATCATCAGTTGTTGGGGCTTTGTTATTTCTGTTTGTTTAAAAGCTTGTGGAATCATCAGAATCCCTGAAAAGCTCAGCTGTCACAAAGAAAATTTGTTCTGGATTGAAGGTTCAGAAAATGGGGCAACTCTATATATATTTTGCACAAGCTCAGGAACCACACACACCAAAAATGTTACCCCTAGCTGTCCATGGGAAAGACAAGATCATTGTAAAAGTGAATATTTCTCAGAAGGGGCAGCATTTCAAGTCCACAACTCCATCTATCTCTGTATTCACGTGAAGTCAACGAGACTTTAGCACCTTTTTGAACATTAAAACCTTTTATCAGACTTTCTTGGCAGGTTATCAGGTAAGAGAGAAGGCAACAAACCAACAGAACAGAATCACTCTTACTTCTTTACTGTAGGAAAAAAACCCAGCCTGAACAGTGACAATTCTCTGACAGAATTTTCAGAATTATTCATAATTTTGCAAAGACACAATTTTTCAAGAGTGAACATAAATAACATCACCAATTTCACAGGTGACATTGCTGTTTGCACACCATTTTTTTTTCTCCCCGAGGGTATTCTGCCTTGATTGTATAACACAGTTTTACAAAAAACCCCCGTAAAACCTAACAGAGCATGATAAACTTGCTACAAGACTTTCAAAACCCATATATATTGCAAGGATGCAATTTTCTGCAAAATTCTGTATAATAGCTTAACAATTCCATAGAAAGATGTCCTTCTTTACTGCATTATGCTGTTTCTCAGAATATCCTTTATATAACTCTACTCTTGTCCCTCTTTTAAATCCTGTTGTGCCAGAACAAAATAAAAGAAGATTACATTTATATGCCATCTTACATCTGGATAAGTCAAAAATCATGTTAGGAAGCACCTAGCTCCATGAATGCAACCATATCTGGTGTGAAGGGTGTGCAGGATCACCTTGTATGAAAGTGCACAAATAAATACCCTGTACATGTCAATGAACAGAGTCAGCTTTAGATAAAGAAGATTATTTTAGCACGGCATTCGGCAAGATGTCCTTCAAGATCTATGGTAGCCAAAACAAGAAAGAATGAGTTACAAAAACACCAGGAACTATTTTGAGTGTGATGGATTCTGCTCCAGGGTAGGACGTTCAGTTTTATGCAGTAATTGATTATGGAACAAGGGACAAATTTGTAAAATATTATAGCCAAGACAGATTTGCAATGAAAAATCTGTCCATGTTACTGTTTAGTCAGGACAAAAGACAGGTTTCATGTGTGCTCTGGAATGGTCTGGACTGGCTTTGATCCTAAAACAAGAACTAGTCAGGCTTCTCCTAATCCAGCATTTAACTTGATATGAACACTGCACTGTTGAAATTAATTTTTTATCATCCCTATCTCTAGTTTGGTATCATCAAGCAGTTCAGAGCACATGGATGGGATTTCTTTAGAGGGAAAAGAAAACAAAATTAAACTAAAGGAAACAAAATGAAACGAAACAAAACAATACAAAACAAAACAAACAAAAAAAACCCCAGAGAATATGCAGAAACTATGTGCATCAACCTTAAATAACAGTAGTTCAATCCACAGGATACAACTGGTCCTGGAGTGATGGAATTACTGATATTGCATATGGCCATATGGTCACACACACCAACTGTTTTTCCTTGGAGATATAGTCCTATTGCACTACTTTTAATGCAAATAGACCTTCTGAAAAGTTTCTGTACAGTCTAATGGACTTTTGATGCAAGGAGGATAGAGATGAAATGCAATAGATCCACAGTCAGGATAATAGGCCTGTTCTGGACTGAAAATGAGTGCAGTGCAGTGATCAAGAAAGTTGGAGGAAGTAGAATGTGACTACATAAATTGCATCTATTTCCTTGGCCTTGGCACAAGCTGATCAGCAAGATACTTTATTTCAGCCACCAAATAAATGTTAAAGAAGAAAAGACCCATTATTAATGATGTGACCTGCTAGTCAGAAGTCAAGGCAATTGTACTCATTTTAGAATAAGCATATTTTAATTACAGAAAATTTGAATTAATGCTATATATTTTTGTAAGGAAATTCTATTACACAGCCTCCATAGATTTTAAAGAAACAAAAAAGAAATATTGCTAATGTTAGAGTATTTTTTCAAACTATGCAGAATACTAATGAATCATTAAAGAATGTGATAACTGATCAGAGGATGGCAATTATGAATCCTTTTTTAAAATTATGATTATTTTTTCTGGCATTAGTCCTTCAAAAATCTCAATGAACTAACTGTCATTCAATAAATTACAAAAATTATCCACAATGAAACCATAATATGAACGGTTAACTGTGGTTATAAATTGGTCACATATTATTAAACAATGCTATATCACTGCCTTCTGTTAATCTAAGCAGAGACTGAACACTTCAAATATTAATTTACACCCTTCCCTTCCCAAACCTTCCCTTCCCAAACCTTCCCAAACCTTCCCTTCCCAAACCTTCCCAAACCTTCCCTTCCCAAACCTTCCCTTCCCAAACCTTCCCTTCCCAAACCTTCCCAAACCTTCCCAAACCTTCCCTTCCCAAACCTTCCCTTCTGTAGTGGGTTGAATCTGAGTTGATAGACAGATTTTTAGACCAATGGCACATCTCAAATTCAGTCATTTAAGCCACACAGAAAGGCAGGAGTTCCTCTTGTTCCAGCCCGCCTGAGGGAGGTGGGGAGGCCTCAGAGCCTCTGGGCCCCACTGGGCCGAGTCGGGCCGGGCTGGGCCAAAGCCCCGGCCCCCTTCTCCTCTTCCTGATGCCCCAGCACGGACCCTGGGCTGCTGGGGAAGGAGGCATCCCAGAGCCCAGGCAGCTAAACTCAGACATGGACTGCTAAACCCAGCCATGGACTGCCAGACAGCTGGACCCAGCCATGGACTGCTAAACCCAGGCATGGACTGCTGCGCAGCTGGGATCTTTCCAGAGCGCCTTCTTGGGACCGGTGGGTCCCTTCCCCCCTCCTCCCCCACCATTCTCCACGTGGAGCCGGCAGGAGCCGGCAGGAGCCTCCTTTCTGCAGCCAGCACACTTCGAGCTGAACCACCATGCAGCCAGCAGCACAAAAAGAGCGAGGTTTTCTTCACCATAAAGCCTGAATAAGACCATTTTTCAACATAGAGGTTTCAGAGTCAGAGAGAGTGAGCCATGTGAGACGGAGCTGAAAAGGGGCGGTGCCGCGTTCCTCGCACGGAGCTTAAAAATACTTCTGGCATGCGGTGGTAAGAAACTGTAATATCTCAAACTGTTTGTCTCTTCAATCCATTTGAGGTATATGGGGGGATGGAAGACTTCTGTGTGGCCCTTGAAGTTTGTGAAGAGAGAGTGCCTATGCCAGGATATAGAAGCAGTGAGAGGCTTTTAAGGATTTGTAGCAGGAAAAGCCTTTTTGTTCAGGCCAAAGTGACCCATCCTTAAAAAGACTGATAACCCCATGTGATGGCCCATGTGTGGCAGTGTGAAAAACTGATATTTTTCATAGAAGAGATGTGTTACACCACAGCAGATTGTTTTTTTCCGTGCGGGTCTGTTGTTGGGGGCAGCTTGAGAAACCATGTGAAGCAAGAAGAACCCCTTCTTTCCTTAAGCATAAGAAAGAGAGGTTTTTTTTTTAAAACTGTAACACTGACTAGAATCCTATGTTGTGCTAGGTTTTGTGCTAGTTAAAAGAGAAGAGTAAAGCGCTGAGAAGATGAGAGAGAAGGGGGAAGAGTGTGTATGTGTTTTAATTTCTTCTATATCTTTTAACTTTTAATTCTGTTAGTAACAAAATTCTTTTTCTCTTGGTACTGCAACTGTTTAAGTGTGAACCTGTTTTTTTTTTGCCTCGCAGCTATCTAGTTTTCCTCAATATTTTCTTATTTTGTTTTCCTAATAAATAATTGATATTTTAGATGCTTGGTGCTCAGTTCTATCAAACCACAACACCTTCCCAAACCTTCCCTTCCCAAACCTTCCCTTCCCAAACCTTCCCTTCCC
>JACBWW010000008.1:31761247-31788636 GCA_020086605.1 Lanius collurio | reverse complement strand
ATCAATACCTATTTGACTCCACATTAATTTATGTATAGCATATTATTTGCTTCTCATTACTCATCGGTTTGGACAGGATAAATCATGTCACAATTGCAAATACAGGTTGTGGAAGAAAAATGCTGCAGATTTATTTTGCCAGTAGGATTATCTGATTGTCATTTTACAAGTTTTCTGTTTTCAGTGTAAAAGACATACTTTCTAAAGACAAATCAAGTTCATTGTGTACAAATGGTAAATAAAACACAGAATTTAATCTTTCAAGGTTTATTAAGGCCACAAAATTCTTCTCCCCTTATTTTGAAGGCTACATGGTTACTGGATATTGAGGTTACTACCACCAAAATTATCTCCAGTGTAAACACATTGAAATACCTTAGCATGGCTCCTATGTCTTTAGCAGTACACAGTTATCAAATACCTCACATGAAATCAGAGCCCATTGTGAACTAAAAGTGTATGCCACAAAAAGTAGCCATGGGGCCCTACAATATCTTGAAATATACTTCAGAATGCATTGTGACCAATATAAAACCAAACCAACTTCCAGACAAAACACAACCAATTATAAAGGTAATATCCTAAATTACATATACTTGTCTTACTTGTTTGAGATTCATCCCAACTTTTTTTTTTTTTTTGAAGTTTAATTATTCTTATTTTTTTTAAAAAGAAAATTTCTATTTGCAAAAACATGAATAATGATGAATAGAGATCAGTCAGCATGAACTTAAAAGTTAAGCTGACCTTACTGTTACAATAACAGAGATTAATTTTGTTTGGACCAAACACAGAGGTTGAGTGCACACACACTACTGTGCTACACCAGCTCTGCAACACAAAACTGTGGAGTCAGGATTTGAGAAAGGAAACACTGGTGCTTTCTACATACCTATACCTGCTAGGGATATGTGCATCACCTTGTTGCTTCCTCCACCAAGAGTGGATGCAAGCATTCTGCATCCTACATACAGTAGAACATCTCTTTATATGTTACTAAGTGGAATGCAGATGAGAAGTATAAAACTTCACACAAGGAATGTTTCTCTCCCAACATTTCCAGGAAGATTTGGTTTTCAAGAAAATAAAAGGCCCCACAAACTACGAGACATGTTTCTACCTTGTTAATTCAAAAACCTTAAAACTTTTACTACAGGTACATTACATCTGGTGTCTTTATTAGTATTCAACTAAATGTTATAAACCAGTGAAGAAGTATTTTGAACAGCATTCTCAGAAGAATCTTTCAGTTTTAATGTCTTCACTTTAGTTCCAATTAGCTATTTCCTTTAGCCTTTCTCCTATTTTTTTTCCATCTCTCGGGATTTATTTGTGACTGTGGACTAAATGACCTTGCATAAGCAGACTCAGAGTAGCAGTAAATTTAAGAGAACTACCCTAAAATTAATGCACAAATTTCTGACCAAAAGTGACCACTTGAATTGAGAGGAAGATGGAATTTCTGAAAGTCTAATGCATTTTCCTTAGGGTTGCAGGGGACTTCTTCCCTTCATGCAGAATTTAGAGCCACAAACCATACCTAAAAGTATGTTCCTCCTAAATGAAAGGTGAGGGAAGTAGATACATGTCTGCAGAGAAGCTCTAAGAAGATCAAAAGACTGGGAGACTCAAATTTACTTCCTTCCTGCTACAAGGATTCAAGCCAACATTATTAAGAACAAGTAAGCCCAACCACCAGCTCTGTGGGTTTCTTTGAGGGGGAAAAGGACTCACTCAGAAAACTGTGCTTTAAATACAGGAAGAAAATTATCTGGCTTCAAATCCCTATTAATGATTTTAACTATTTCTTCTAAAGGCTATTTTGTATGAAATACTGGTGGTTGTATAAATGACCTTCATGGTTTAAAAGAGCATTCCAATAAAATACTCAGCCCACAGACTCCTGATAGTCTCAGAGTGTTCTTGAAACATAAAACTGACCTGCAAGCACTAAATGGTGGGAGGAAATATTTTCTTTTACAACACAACAGTGGGTGGAGAAGAACAGTTTTACCTCTTTGGCTCAGGGCCTTGAATTCATGTGCCTTCTTTCCTGGGAGATAGTTCTATTGTGTTATTGGGTATCCTTGGGTACATATTCTTTGAGTTTCTTTCTTGAAGTTATTCCACTTTCCAAGATAAAATGAAATATTCATCAAGCCAGCCAGAAAGAATGAATAAGCAAGATTCTTTTGTCTGTTGGGTTGGGTAGTCATGTGGGAGATGAACACATGGGTTCTGGTCCCTGCTCCAATAAATACTTAATACATATCAATGTATAACTCTGGGAGCAAGTCCTCCACACAAGGCAGGCAGAGACATGCATGTTTTGTGAATCTCGGGAGGATTTAAACATAAAATAGATATCTCACTCTGTCAAGACCAGAGTTCTTGGCATGCTCACAGCAGAACTTTAGATACCAAGGGAACTTCTCTGTCAGAAATATTCATGAGTTTGCAGTCCAGCAGCTTTGAAAACCTGAACTTTAAAAATGAGAGTCTGAGATTTTAGTGGACTTAATTCTAAGTGTTTTCATTTTCCTGCTGTTTTTATTAAATTTATTTTCTCTTAAGACATAAAAGTCTGTGTTGGATTGAGGAGAAGAACTTGCAGCTATTGAGGAAAAACCCAGTAGAGTACACAGCCACCTTCCCTACTTAAGGGTCCAAAGCATGTAACTGTAAGGAAGAACAACATTACTGTTTGAGGACAAGAAATTTCCCCTCTTCCACTGCCTAGGAAGAAGTCCCCCTTACAGCCAGCGATGGAACCTGCCTACACAGCTGAATGTCCAGGGCTTTGCTGTTGTAGCTACAGCCACACACACGTGAGATGATGGCCAATTGCCTGTCTGTTTGCAGGAGATATTTAATGGTTTTGCTACCTAACATCACAGAAGGTCAGCAGGGAGATGGATGGTGATAAACTAACAAGCGAAATTGTTCTAACAAAGCATCTGTGAGCAACTGCTTGATCAAAATGACAGACATCAATCAGAATAATAACTTCAAATATGAGATTTTCAATTAGCGAGGGAACATAAATAAATGCGTCTGGAAAATAAGCATAAGGGATTTGGGAAGGAGACAGCACATACATAACAAAAGAAAGAGAGAGAGGCAGCAGGAAGAAAAACGGACTGATATACACAAAGATATGTGCACAGAAGCAGACTTACAAACAGGTCTGCTGGGAGACACACAGATAAACAGAAGTATTACAAACATTGTCTCTGGCTTGCACACAGGAAATTCTTGCAAGAGTTTTGCAAAGATCTTAAACTGCACTTTGCATTTAAAGGTAAAAATAAAAAAAAAAAAAAAAACAAACCCATACACTTTTTGCTATATACTCCCTTCCCTTCCAAAATGTTCTCTAACACAAAACTGTTTGTAGGACATATATGGTAAGGCTGCACCTTCAATATGGTTTCAATTTTGGGTCCCTCAAAACAAGAAGACATGGAGGTGCTGCAGCATGTCAAGAGAAGGGTAATGGAGCAGCAGGAGGGTCTGGAGCACCAGTCTGATGAGGAGAGGCTAAGGGGCTCAGTCTGGAGAAAAGGAGGCTCCAGGGTGACCTTCTGACTCTCTACAACTCTCTGACAGTAGGGTACAGCCAGGTGGGGGTTGAGCTCTGCTCCCAGCGAACAAGGGACAGGACAACAGGACATACCCTCAAGCTGTGTCAGAGCAGGTTCAGGTTGGATAACAGGGAAATTTTTTTCACTGAGAGGAGGACAGGCTCTGGAATAGGCTACCCATGGGTGTATTGGAATCATCATCCCCAGAAATATTCAAAAAAAAGTAAATGCAGCACTTGAGAATATTTTTTAATGGTAAATTCATGATGCTGGGTTAATGGCTGGGCCTGATCTTAGAGCTCTTTTCCTATCTTAATGATTCCATGATTCTATATGCTTAGGAGAAGCGTAATGACAACAGTTCATGTTCAGACTGAGTGCCTCTTTTGTCATTTCCTTACCTCTGAGGTTGCCATTTGCATTAGTGCAAAATGCAGCCTGGTGAAAATGACAACATTTTACTTCTACTTTGCACTGGATGATGGGCAATGAGGCTTCAAGCTGCATACCATCTCAGGAAAATTTTGATGTGCAGATTGTTGAAAGATGCAGGATTTGCCAGGGAAGTTACAGTCTGTACAGATTTGGTCCTTGTACTTCCATCAGAGCTAATGCTGTTGGGCAGAATACTAAGATAGATGAAGTTTTGGTCTAGAATGCCATGGTCATTCTAATGTTTCCATTAAAAAAAATATTTCACTAGTGTGTGGGCCTCAAGGACACTGGTGACTAAGACATGACGTCCTCAGAACTTCTCTACTATGACCTTGTTTTGTATGATTTCAAAAGTTTTCAAAAGCTACATGCTGTTTTGAAATGTACCGATATATTTAGAGATTATTATAAAAGGCGTGCAATTCAAAAACCTGGAAAAGAACACAAGAGAAAATTAGGTTCTGGTTCATGTTAAAAAACTAACCAGATAAAAACACCCAAAAGAAAATAACCCCCCCCCCAAAAAAAAAATTCACAGGATTCATTTAACAATCCCCTTTGTGTGATTCAGGCTCTGATTGTTCATGTTGTAGGAGTAGAATAATTAAAATATCGTTGAGGACAAATGAGTGGGAAGGGAAGGGATCAGTGCTATATATTGTCAGATTTTCAAAGAGATGTAAGATTTCACTGCTATGGTGGTACTTATTTCAGAAACAGCAAGGTTGGTGTCCTGATTCAGACATTCATTATTATCAATGTCTTAAGACAAAGATACATGAAAATTCTAACAGGTGAGGTGAAGAAAGAGTTCGTCTGTGTCTCATTCTGAGTTTGGATAGCCTTAAATTTACAAAAGAAATCCTGATAGAGGTAAATTTAGACCACATATGTGCTACAGGTGACTCTCTCGGCAAAATTTTGTCAGAAGCATCACTGAATATCAGTGCAATAATTAAACTAAAATGTTTTTTTACAGGCCATCTGCAAAGTGAAGTGGTCTGGAAAGAGTTGGTGAAAATGACAATAGCTGCTCCTTGCATTTTATCTTATGTCTTCTAAACACCATTTCTGCAGAAGACATTCTGGAGATTTAGAAGACTGAATAGAGACAAATCCAAATCTAAGAATACAGGAACTTGGAAAGTCCAGAGGAGGTAAAGATCTAAGGTCTGGCAGATGAGAAATATATCCAGGAAAAGAAAAAAAAGAGAGAAAGAAAAGGCAAGGGCTGTCAGCAGGACCTTGTCAAAAACATTTGAATAAAAGCAGTAAATCATTAACAGCTGTTGATAAAGAAGGAGGGTAAATTTAGATTATCCTAATCTGATACTGAAAGAAGGGAGGTTTAGATTAGGTATTGGGAAGAAATTCTTTACCATGACTGTGGTGAGGTCCTGGCACAGGCTGCCCAGAGAATCTGTGGCTGCCACATCCCTGGAAGTGTTCAAAAGCCAGGTTGGATGGGGTTTGGAGTAATCTGGTCTAGTGGAAGGTGTCCCTGCCCATGGAACAGGGTTTACACCAAATGATCTTTAAGGTCCCTTTCAAGACAAACCATTCCATGATTTTATGATCTGTTGAATGTGAGCTGTATGAAATTAGCTCCTATTGGTCAATCATGCGGTGGACAGGTTCACATGAATTCAGTGAAACTACCAGAAACCCTTATGACCAGATAAGCAAACCCACACTGTACCACACAAACTAATAGACTTCAGATGTATAACATATGTCATTTAGCAATGGCCCACAGCCCTTACACAGAAACCAAAATGCAGCAGCTATGACCAGATCTATGCATTTCACTGTCATTGACACACATAGTGCTTAATGAATCTTCCATCATTTAAGAATTATGGACCTAATTTCCTCCTTGGTAATTTTTGTGAATGCCCCTAACACATCAAGAAAACTATTTGGTCCACCATTTTCACTTATCTAGGTTCAGCTCTATTTGTGATTGTGGTTTTACTTTATCTTTGGCGGGGTGCTCACCCTGTTTTAGGCTAATTATCTGTCAAAGTGTCTCACAGCTCCAGAATTTGGTTTCCCCTTGAGCAACTCCCAAGTTTATTAGTTTGACCTTATCAAGCTTCTTTTAAGGCAGCTCTCAATGTCAGTTCAAAGTTACAACTGCCCTTCATTCTTATTTTCACAATTACAGCTCTTCTCAACCCCTCATTGTTAACCCTGAAGACTGAGTTACTTGCATAAAGTATCTCTCAAAATCCTAGGCAGTTGTGGTATAGAAGGAAGTGGAAGGATGGAAATGTGGGAAATCAGGGTTTCTCTCTTGCACACTTTACTCTTGGCTTCCTTCTTTCACTTACCTCAATCAGGCACAGTCACACGTGTTTCACACCAAATAAGGACTGGCGAATCTCAGATGGAAAACACTGGCTTACACAACTACCCACCTTGTGCTTTTTTGTTTGAAAACAATTTCCAAACTCCTTCTTTGCTCTAGCTGTAGCAGCAGCTTTTCTTGCAGCAGAAACTGTGGATGAAGGTCAGCTTCCTGAATCCCACAACCTCACCTCAGTTCTTTGATAATTTATTTGTATATGAGTTTGTATGAGCACAAAGACACACACATATAAGAGCTATAGCAATATTGATGAAGTGTATTATCTTCAAATGGTCATGCTACTTTGGCTTGTCACCTCCTTCACATTATCTGTATTAGAAAAACAAACAAAAAAATTGACATTGTCATGCACTTTAATTGCACAAGACTTATTTGAGTGACATCCTCTAATTTGGGATAATGATTTGGATCTTCTGAATCACTGCTGACCAAATGGAAATCTCTGCTTTTGTACACATTTGCTAGCCAAGCCAGGAGCCTTCATCATGCCCTCAGATTTTATTCACAGCCCCACTCCACTCTGTTTTAAGGAGACCTTCTTCCTGTCCCATAACTTCTTGTTGCATAACACTGTGCTTTTCTAAGTTAGGGTGATCATTTCAAACAGTTTGTTTTTGTAACTTATCCTGAAAGCATCTCAGAAGTTTCCTTTCATTGTATGTCCTTAGAAATCTAGACATATAAATTAAAGAACCCATTTCTGTATTCTTGAAGAAAGTTTCCGTTAGTCAGCATTAACCAAGCAATGCAGATTTATTCCTTTTCATCTCTCCTCATGACTCATTGCCTACAACACCTTGATCATTTTGTTTACTTTGCTCTGAAATGTATCAAATTTTATACATCTTACATAGCTCTTTCTTTCTTTCTGTCCTCCATAACAATCTATAAAGGTGAAGGACAACACTTTTACCTTCTCATACACTACTTTTATGTTTGTATTTTTGAGCTGTTTTGTCTTACTCCTTGGTCTCTTCCATCAAATTACTCCAATCCTCTTCAATGTCATTTCCCCTTCTGTTCAATCATATTCAATCATATTCTGTTCAATCATTTTCCTTCAAAAGCAAAGCAATAGGGTCACCTACTACCAATGATTCTGTGACATTAAATTGTAGACAGTCTCCAAACTTTTCTACAGAAAAAATGGGTCCCAGGCACCTAGAAATCAGCAGAAGACAGCAACGACCAAGAAGTTTTCTGTTTTCTTCTGAGGTTTAGCTTCTTTATCTACATTTATGGTGATGGATACGAACTCCAGTGAGTGGGGATTTTCAAAAGCTAATGACCTGTCGTATTTAGCAACCAATTATGGCAGAGTTTTCTAGACTGTGAATTCATTCATTAAAAAAGAGTTGAAAGTTCAAGTTTTATGTGAAAGTATTATAGCTCCTCCTTAATAAATGTATAATTAGATAACTATAGGCAGATTGTATATACAGCAGATACTAATCCATTTAATATGTTGACTATCTATACCTAATTATGATAATCTCAATATGCTGTTAAATAGACAAGCAGGACAAAAGCCTCCCTTAGAGGTTTGTCAGTAGAAATTTTAAGAACTGATATAGTTTACCTATAATCCTCCACTAACTCATTAAAGAGTGGAACATAAGACTGGGCATAAGACTTTTTTTTCTTTCTGTTTTCTGTTTTAATTAGTCCTTGTTTCCCATTTTTACTTCACATACCTACAGCTTGTGTTTCTCCGGGACAAAAAAAGAACCTTTATTATTGACATTAATGAGTGATTTTCATACCTATCCATGGCTGAAGAGGTCTCTTAATTAGATGTGGCATGCTGAAACAATGGCTTGTGTCTTCATCTTCTTAGGTTCTATGAAAGTATCAAGAAGAAAAAACTAAATAAAAAATAAAAGCCAATAAGAATAGTTAGCAACCCATAGGAGAGCCATTACAATTCATAAATGAGGGTTACACACTCAATCTCTTTCTCTTTTAATGTATGAAGTGAAATAGAACTCCCACACATTTTTTCCTCTAGCCACGTTGAATATTGCTCACTCTTGTTGTCAGCTTTGCCGGTGATAAAAGGTTTATTCCACATATTCCCAGGCGATGGTAGAACAAAAAGTATACCTAATGTGGCTGTCCAATGCATTGATATTCATATTTAGTCTCTAAAGTCAAGTCATTTCAGAGGAAAGGGGAGTACAATTTGCTATGTAATGCACTGAGACAATCCTATATCTCTGACTGTGTTTCATGACAGATCTTATAAAAGATCGTAAATTACTATCTGTTGAAATATATGAATTTAATGGATTCCATTAATACACACACCTGCACATAAAAGATTTTGCAAGCCAGAAGATATGATCAGTCAAACAACTTTAATAGTTATTAATTATAGTTGCTCACTATTTATTCCTCACCAACACAGAAATGTTAATGTACTATAATACCTGTGCTCTTGGATGGCATGCATAAAACAGGGAAACAGTCACTCCCTTCTGTGTAATCAATCGGCCTGTTGCCCAATGATTTAAACTCTCTGTTAGATATTTTCTGAGGCAGGACCCTTATTTTTCTCCATATGCTTCAGGAAAACACAAAGCTTTCTGCTCTTCTGCTTCTGAGTCATTTAGGCTGAATCCAGATATCTTCAGTTTGGATTGAACTTTGTAAAAGATTTCAGTATTTGTTTCAGTATTTATTAGAAGTCATACAATCACAGAATGGTTAGGGCTGGAAGGAACTTTTGGAGATCAATTTGTTGAATCCTAAGGCAGGTTGACTGAGAGCTGGTTCCACAGTATTTGGTCTTTGAGTATCTCCAGAGAAGCCTCCACAACCTCTCTGGACAGCCTATTCCAGCACCCTATCACCCTCACAGTAAAGAAGCTCCTCACACTCAGATGGAATTTTCTGGTGTTGAGTTTGTCCCCGTTGCTTCATTTCCTGGAGTCTGGCCCCATCCTTTAGACACCTGCCATTCGGGTACTTACACCCACACGAGGTCCCATCTCAGCCATCTCACTGAGGGTCCTCAGCCTTTCCTCGCAGAGACATGCTGATGCAGAGAGATCCTTCATCATCTTAGAGCCCTGTGTTAGACCCACTCCAGTAATTCCTTGTTTTTGTTGAGCTAGGGAGCCCGGGTCTGGGCACAGCCCTCCGGATGTGACTCACCAGTACAGAGTGAAGAGGCAGGATCACCTCCCTTGGCCTGCTGGCCTCATACAGATGCACCCCAGCATTGACCTTCTTGGCCCTCAGGGCATGCTGCTGGCTCATGAACAGCCTGTTGTCCACCAGAACACCCGCAAGTCCTCCATGGAGCTGCTTTCCAGAAGGTTGCTCCCAGCCCATGTGGGTGCTTCCTCTCCAGCTACAGGGCCTGCACTTGCCTTTGCAGAACTTCATTATGTTCTTTTCTCTCCAGGTCTCCATCCAGTCCAGGTCTTGCTGTCCAAGTCACATGAGATGCTTTAAAAAAGTAAATCCATATTATTTTTGTCTCATCAAATTACTTGTTCTGCTACACAGGTGTTGAAATTAATATAAGAACCCATGTAGTACACAGCAGATAGACTAAAAATTTACAAACCAGAGGCATTGACAAAATAGTGCCAAATTCAACTAAAAATGTATCAAAAAATGCAGGAGAAAGAATCCTATCAGTCAAACAAGGATTTACTGTGTAACATCCCAGTGTCTCTGGCCTCTGGAGTTTGAAATGAACACTATGAAGCAAATGAATTAACTCATGCAGTCATCTGAGAAAGACTTAAAGTATGCTCCTACCTCATGTTCTGTGGTTACCTGTAGCAAAACCAAACAGGACTTCACTGAGAGACAGTGTGGTTGCACTCGACAGCTCACTGTTTTTTGGAAGAAGGGAATATGCCCCGAGTTCCAAATTTGTTATCTAATGTGTAATAGAGATTATTTCCATGAAGTTGTGCATTTTAAAGGGCTGCTAGATATATCAGTGTGAAAAGAAAGACAATTAAATACCATGGAGTTTCTCAGCCCCTGGGATAATATTTGACAGTACATTTTACTGAATTTTCCATGTTATATATGAAAATGCAAATATAAGGCAAATAAAAAAAAATAAGCTTAAAGTAAAAATTCTTTTAATTTGTTCAAAACCCACAGTGATCCAAGTTAATGAAACAACAAAACATTTTACATATTATATACATACCTGGCAAAACCAGGCAGAGATTATTAGATAAGCATATGAGTTACTCTCTCACTCTCCATCTCTTACCTGAGAGTATACATGAAATAACCTCCACCTCCCAAGAACATAAAACTGTTATGTGTTATAGCTGGTGCCAAAGCGTGAATGAAAGCACTTATTGAAATTATTATCCTAATTGACATTTGTCATTTGTACTATCTCCTTTCATCCAAAATCTAGTTACACATTACTGAGTTTTGATTGTGGTTCATTCTTTTGCTGGATCTCTTAGTGTGGGATTTTTTACCCCGTATCTTTGCTAAATAAATAGAAGTTGAGTATATTGTTGAACATAGATATATTTCCACACAATCTACTATTTATTAGTTATCATAGTCATGGGCTTTTCACTCTTTTATTCTACTGTTTTAAAACCTGTCAGTATATGCTTACCCACATGACAGGCAGTGAAGGCGATGACCACAGTGCTGGCTGTCACCAAGTTTGAGCTTTTGACCTGTACTTTACATACTGAGCAACCACAACACCCAATTTCTCTATGAATTATTGCTCAGGTCTTCTGAAATTAGGGAAGAAATAGACATTGCTGAACACAGTCAAAATGGGCATTTCCAAAATTAGAAATCACTTGGAAAATTCAAGCACCATTGTGCTGGTCAGCCTGAATTACTAACTTGTCAAAGGGCAAGGAGGTGGAAAGAAATGGATCTTTTAACTTCAGGGATTGCACTCATGACATTTGACAATTGAGAATGCTAGCTATGGACAACAAAATGGTGATAAAAGAAACACTCAATCCTTACTTATGATTATGATCCATAACCAAAAATACATTAAATTTTTAAGATGTTGGTGACTTATTTTTTTTTTTTTAAGAGTATTGAACTTTAAACAAGTATATGCATAGCCTCTGTTAGGTAGCCTCTGAGTGTCTGGGCCTTGCAAAACTTTAAGAAAAGACTGATACAAAAAACTTTAATAACATCAAGTCACAAAAAGTACCTGAGTAGATGTCTCAAAGGCCATTGTTAGAGCTAAACTTAGCTATTCTGCAGCACAGCTATTCACTCTATATCCTTGCTTCATAATGGTTGGTATAAAATGCTCCTTTCATTTGGAGTGAAGAGAATTTTAACTCAGGAAAGTACTATTCCCTGATGGAAAAGACAGGGTTTGCC
Source organism: Lanius collurio (assembly GCA_020086605.1). NCBI lineage: Eukaryota > Metazoa > Chordata > Aves > Passeriformes > Laniidae > Lanius > Lanius collurio. The sequence goes on along the minus strand of JACBWW010000008.1, from coordinate 31,776,891 downwards.
CTACATTATTATATCTTATGTTATGTTGTGTTTCATTATGTTATATCACATTAATCCATGTTAAGTTTTAAGGTTTTTGTGCTGTGTTTTCCTTCTGAAACCTTGGTAGAATTTGGCGTTCTAGTCCAAAGGAGTTCTTGAGACACACTTGAAATGGAACTACATTCCAGTTAAATCAGATATATTTATAGCTAAGTATAGCCTTTCACACTTTTCTGGATGTCAGTCTGGATCTGTGACATTATTTCCTGACAAAAGGATTGATTCAGAAACAGAGCTGTATATCTCATTAATACTGAGAGGTGGAAACATTGTCTAAAAGTATCCCTCATTTTGTCTATTTTGGAGATAAATTGGTTGTGTCATTCTAGAGCAAGACTTTCCACACTGTTATCACAATCTGGGAATAATCTTATTCATCAAATCATAGAAGACTCTGTTACAAGGAGAAACCAGGATGCTGAGGAAGATCTGGTAGAATGGCAATATTTGCATGATGTTTTAGCACAAACTACAAGATTAGGCTGTTCAAAAAAAATATAAATGGTTATGCATGATGATATTATTTTTTTAAAGTCAGCAACCAAACAGGTTATTAGCAGGGTCAAAAAAACACTCAGAAGAAATGATCTCATTTCAAAATCTGCTTTTGCTGATTTGTTCACCTTACCACTTTCATTTTAAGTTGTCATTAGCAGCATGTTTCTTTGCTCTTCAGTAACAAATTTTTAAAAATCTACCTATTTTTTAAGCACAAAACTATTCCAGTTCTTTTAAAAGGAAGAAAAAGTGGAGCTGATTTTCAGCTAGCATAAACTGACATATTGTCATTAAATGTAATTAATCTACTTCAATTATCGTTATCTGAAGTTGAAGACCTCCAATTGAAATAATATTTTCATTGATCTATTAAATGAAAAAGAGAAAATGTCTGTCTGTGTGTCCAGCTGTGTAGCTATCTGCATAACCCTCTGCTTGCACAGACAAAGTTTTTTCATTAAATATCTGGTCAAAGCCTGTTGCATTTCTTAACAAATTTTTGATCCCCCTGAATCCAGCCCATTTTTAGACCGCACTGGAAACAAACATATCTTTTCATCCTGGGAGCTGGGGGAGGTGTAGAAGGGTGTGCAGGGGAAGACAAAAAAGAAACAAAAATCAGTATTTTTTGTCTAAGTCTTTGTAAGGATAGACTTTACTTTCTGATCAGCTTTTTGGCTTGTTCTTACCCTTACAAGGGTAAGAATAATGAAAAAAAAAAAAAAAAAAAAAAAAAAAAAGTGGGAAAATATTCCTTTACTCTCAAAACATCTCTATTCATTTAGCTTAATTAACAAAGGAGAAAGTTTGTCATGGTAATTCGGAAACATTGCTGAAATTATTGTTATTAATCTCCTTCTGGAGAACAGGGAGGAGAAAGAGAAGGTAGAGAAACACTGAACAAAACTATAATGCTTGAAACAGGCAGTAGCATAGGCAAGTATTGTCAACTGATCAAATGCAGCATTGTGCAAATAATCAGCACAAAAAAATCTACTTCATCTAAATCCCACATACACCCTTAAATTAGTTAAGGAAGCACATCACTTAGAGCTTAGACCTCCTTCACCCCCCCAGTATCCCTTACTTACTGTGCTGATAAATGCTTTAACATATTAGCTCAGATTAGACTAGAATGACAGACTATACTGGCTGCAGTCTGAGGTTCCTTAGGAGTTTGGCTACATTAATTATTCATAAAGTCAGGACTTTATACACATCACTGGAAATTTCCTTGTTTTCCACATTTAGACAAGAACCCAGGGATATCCAACAAAAGGTTTATGTTACCGTTACTAATTTGGTTGGAAGAAGTTGGTGCATTGTAGAAAAAAAGTCCATAGTTTGTGTTGGGACCTGGCTCTGGCATGTAACCAGCTCTAGATGTCAGGAGGGTTGGCTCAGAGGAACTCCAGAGATACCTGCCTATCTCAACCTTTCAATGATCTGTGAAAACTCAACTCAAGATGCCTTTTCTAAAATCTTGTAAGTTGTTATTTTTACCTTGTGCTGAAACTTAGAAGGATAGTGGCCCTTCTGGGAAGACATTTTTGCTTTTATGTATTTTACATATTTATTTACTGTAAAGTAAGCTGGTTTTCAGTGTGTGCCATCAGTAGGTGTGCTGGAAAAGTCCTATTTTTATTTGTAGAGTGATGAAGACAACCAGTCTTTAACAGTTTAAGTGGGAAAAAGTTTATGATATTAGATTTCTATTTCATCATGCTCAGATTTATGACAGGCAGTAAAATCTTACAATGAGTCTTAATGTAAGTGTTATTTAATGACACCAGAGTTACCAGGCATCATGTTATTATGGTATTCACAAAGCTAACATTGCAACTCTCAGCCTTGCTAGAAAACATAGTGAAAACCAAGTTGTGGGATTTTCATCACTGTGTTTGTAAGACCCTGATGTACATATATTTTTCTACAGATAGGTTAAAAAAAAGCATGGAAACTGTATCAATAGAATAAAAACATTCTACCTGAAGTGGTAGTTGTAACCCTTCAGCTGAAGGATGGCCAGAATATTTCTGCCCAAAATAACATAATGGAAAGTAAAGTCATTAGACCCTTTTATGAACACATATTAAGGAGAGAAAAAAATTTCCATTTCAATTACCACATCATGGATGTAGGCTTTATAAAGTACATGTTTGTATGCATTTATTTCAACATGAGTTTTAAATTAAAAACAAGTCTTAAGCCCAAATGTTGCTCATTGGTTTCTACCAATTTCAATTACAATTATCTGCTCATATATTTATATGGTGCTCTTTATAACTATTTATCTGTTATATACTGATTGCTTCTGTAGCACTAAGAGAGGCTTGTCTGGTCCAGAAATCAATGATAAAAAATTCAGTAGTGGTGTGCTTGAGAGTTCCTGAATTCTTATCATAACATATGCCAGCAAATTCATGCAAATACTAGATTTCTATGCCCAGATCTGGTCACTGCATGTGTCAAATGGATAGAGTGAAGTACCTACCTGGATAAGATCACATTATACACTCTCCAAGGCTTGGACTATATATATATTTTTCTCCCTGTACAATACTGAGCAGATGGAACTTGATTGTCAAAAGCCCTCAGCAGCCAATATGCTGAGTACTTTGTAAAGCCTTTCTTTCCTGTGGCTGAAAAGGGGAAAAAAGAGTAAAGAGAGTATTTTACTGCCTCAATTACAGTCCACTCTTAATGAGCTCCCATCTAGACAATGCACTGCCCAGGCTTTGAAAGGAAAAAAAAAAAAAAAAAAAACCAAAAAGCCCCAAAAACCCAACACTTGTTTCTTTCTGGTTTATAAGATGTGTCAATAGGACACTTAGGCATCCTTTCTTCTTGTGGACAATTTATAAAATATAAAAATAGACATAGATGTCTATGTCAATGCATGTGTATTTGTGTGTGTTTGTGTGTGTACATATTCCATCTGTGTGTATTTTTAAATATGCAAACAGAATCCTTTTTACTCTCTCAGTAGAAGTTGTTATAGTCTCCCATAGCAACAACTCACAGATAAAGATTCTCACATCAAACTAAATTGTACATCGAGGACACTGCTGACTGTTATGCCAACATTATAGGTCTGATTTCAATCCACAGAATTACGGAGTTTCCAAGTGGAAGTCTAACCTCAGCTCACCAGGCTATGATACAGCCATGCATATGGCAAATAACATCATATCTTCTTTTTGACAAAGAGAAATGAGTTACAAAGTGAATGGCAGGTTTTATGCCAAATTTCCTGACTTTTGTGGGTTTAAATCCTCCCCCAAATGTTAATATTATGGAAACTACTGTTTTGATGTTTGAGGAGATATCCAGTCCTTCTGCAAGCAGTTACATTCTGTTTCTCTTCGTTTGGAGGAATTTCTTCTCCCGAACGGTCAGTTCAATTGAACAGCATAAAATAGAAAGACACTTCCTTCTGGCAGGACAGGTGGAAATTTTATGCTCCAGGACTGTTCAGTAATGATCTTTGGCTGCATTCATAAACATAGACACAGCAGCTAGCTATTAATGTAGAGTCATGCAACATGGAAAATATAATTCATGACTCTCCACCCTTTCACACCCACTCTTCATTAGCAGAAACTCTTCAATATTGTCACAGCATGTGGTTTCTACCTCAACTTTACATGACTAAAAAGAAATACAGTTAAAATCATGTTTCATCTTCTGACACAAGCAGATGCAGGGCATCACCATTTTCAACACTGAAGCTTATAGTCAATCCAGGAGAAGATACTCACAATTTCACTTCAGTGATATTTGTTTTTTGATTTGATTTTTTCAATCTCACAGTTCACACTTTTGTCGTAGAATTGCATTCCTGTCTAGGATACCATCTTTGTTGGTTGTTCTTGTTTTTTTGTTTTTTTTTTTTGTAATTGCAATGTTCATTTCCAATATTTGGGGTTTTTTTTGTTTTATTCCTTTGTTGTTGTTGCTTCTGTTTGTTGTTGTCACTTTCAGAAGCTGAATGAATAATTTAGAACTGTGAAGTGCATTGATGGTTTAGTTCTTTGTTGGGACTGGGATATTAGAAAGGACATGTACAAGTACAGTAACATAACCTTTTCTCCTTTCAGAATCTCTCAGAAACACATCAAATATTTTCTCAGGAACAGTAAAGAAATACATTCAAGTACAAACAAAACCACAAGATTTTTATTTTCCTTCATTAAAAAAGTTAAGTAATTGACCTTAGACTAATTCGTTTTCATTTGAATAAAAACTCAAAGTTACAATCATATGAATCATACAAAAAAGAATTTTGAAATGTCCCTCATTATATTTGTGCAATGTTAAAATCTTTAAGTTATTTGAAGCAGAAAGTTCCAGGAGACAATAGATTTCACATATGCATTTTAATGTATGTACACAAATTGTTTCCTGCTGCAACCTACCCTCCAAAAAATATCTGGACATTTGCTTTCTTAAATAAAAAACCCCAAAACTGAAAAACCAGAAATAACTACCTATGCTATCTTGCTAAAATATTTATACTTGAGTATTTTCTTTCAAGCTACCATTGTTTTATATTTATATAGTAAGTATACAAATTCATTTCTTTGCTTCTAATTCAAATTCAGTATTTCTAATTAAAAAATAATTCTACTTGAGGTTTTTGACATTCAGAATGCAAACTTCATTTTATCTCTGACAAGGTTTTAGTCACTCAGATCCAGGAAATGGAGGTTACAAGCCTTCCAGCATTCCTTGTATTCCTCCACAGTTTGAATTAAAAACTTTGTGTTTTAATCTCTAAAGTCAATGCCTCAGTTTACTCCTATGTGAGATGTTGACGGATTTTGATTTTTAGGACTACTTCCAACCTGATTTCCTCATCCAAATCAAATGGTCCTTCTGTGCTCCTGTTCATGTCACTGACTGAAACAGGGGGATTGGTGTTTTTCCTATACTTGAACTTCCCCTCTAAAGTAGCAAAATTTTGCTCCAGACTGAATCCTGAGAGCAAAGCCAGGTTGTGAAAACAGATGTCCATGGAATATAATGTGGACCAAATTGACCTGTCCATCTGACACAGATGATGCATTGCATGGCCTTGAGTGAATCATTTGCTGCGTTTGGTCTTTCTCTCCTGTAAAACAGAAATAATGATACTTCCAAACTTCCATTGTAAAGACATAATATAAAAATAGATAAACAGGTCACATACAGGTTCAGTTGTTTCAGTGTCTCATCTCTTACAGAGGCAGCAAGAGGTCTGGATAGATGAGAAGAACAAGACAACCCATAATATTTCCCTTTGCTATCCCTCCTCAAGTTCTGGTAGGACAGGAGACAAAATTCTTACAATTTACAGAGCCAAATTTTGAATCTATACTTTTTTTCTTAACATTTTTTAATAGACTTTTCTTTGGTTCTGCAAATGAATTTACCTGAAAGTAATTTGACTGGTTTTCAGTTTTCACTATGTTTTGTGGCAGTAAGTCCCACAATTGGATTATCTGTTCTGATAAAGCATGGCTTAGAACAGCAAAATAAAACAGTTTCCTTTTTCTTGCCTTCACCTGCATGCCTAATGGATAAAAGGTGTGAGAACTGTTGAATAAATGACAGATATTAGCAAAGCATTATATTAAATGAAAATATCAGTCTATACCTATGCTAATGTAATTTTTTTAGTAATATTAACTGATATATCAAAAATACATATGAAATACACATGATTCAAAGAATATATTTACATCAGAATTTAGGAGGGGTAAATTAACAGATCTTTCTATTTTTCTTCATATATCATTAACGCAATGTTATGTTATGTTATGCTATGTTATGTTATGTTGTGTTATATTATGTTGTGTTATATTATGTTATATTTATTATATTATACTATATTGGAAATTTAAAGCCTTTTCCTTCACATCAAGGAAATTACTCAGTCAGAAATTAATTTTAAACTTGTAGAAGAATTTTTGCTTGCCCAGACTCTGCAGTGGTCAGTACTACTTTCTGTGAATTCAATTTGGAGGGGCATGGAAACAACATAGAAGTACCACATCTGCAAAATTCTGCATTGACATTCTCAAGGCAGCTGATTCTTGCTTTGCAGAAAGTCATACAGTTTACAGTGGTGCACCTCTGTTTCAGTGACACCAGTAGCAATTGAAGACAAAAAACAATAAAAGATTTTAAATTAAAAAAAATATTTTTAAAAATCTTCCTTGATATTTAAATATGCTTAAGATGGGATCAAGACCAGGCTGATGTCTTTGGCCTGAGTTCTGTAGTGTAATGCACATCAGAAGTCTTGTACACAACTGTAGCACACCTGGGGCACCAGGGACAGCTCAGGGTGCAAGGTGCTCTGCAGAAGCTTCTCTTGTTTTTGTTGCAGAGGGTGTGAACTGGTTTTGGCAGTTACATCTTCCCAGTTTTGTTTTGTGTGTCTGTCTCTAGAAATCACCCAAACTAACTCTGGGGCCTCAGGAGCAAATTTTTGGATCTGTTCCTCTGGTTCATTACCTCTCTCTTCCTTTCCCACAACCTCCCTCACCCTGTTCCAAGGGAAGATTTGCTGACAAAGAAAATAGATGATTAGGTATTCAATCTATGTGGCATATTATCTTATTTTTCAAAAGACAATTTTTAAGATAAGTAACAGAAATAATTTCATGCTCTCAAATTATTCACATGACAATTCAGTTATGCCTCTCTCTTCCTCATGAAGACTCCTAATATTTAAGTCTATTGGAGGTTTTGTTATTGTCTTTATAGCTCACCAGCATTTTCAAGACCGAAATTGTGTGCAGTTATGCCTAAATTTCCTAGGACCTCACACCTTCCTGATCTTGCTCCTCTAATGGGTCATTCAGTACAGACTGGAGGTTGTGGTCACTTCTGACACTCAAGAAAGAATGTGTCTTCCCTTTGAATTCAGACATTTACGTACCTAAATATGACTGAATCAGACTGGCCTTCTTGGGGTCCTGTTCAAGAGGAGATTCATTAATTCATAGGAGAGGACTGAGAAAGGGCAAATTATGAGGTTGCACTTCGTGATTCTTGTGGGACCCTTCCAGCTGAGGATGTTCTATGGCCCTAGTCTATGATTTGTCCTATGAAGGTGTCGGTAGAATCTTCACTTTCATCTTTCATTACCTTCTTCCAGTTCTGTAAATCTCGCATTCGTAACTTCTGAGGAATCAGTAGTGTTTAGATGGCTAAAAAGCTGTAAACCAGTGGTTCTTCACAGATGTGTGCTGCACACAGCAAAGTGGGGTCCTCACTTCTAGCCCTTCCAGGCAGTGCTGTGACCCCAGAAGGAACATGGTTATTACCCAGACAGAAGTCATTCCTGAACTGCTTTCAGGAAGGCTCATGATGATCTTACTTTTTTTTTTTTTTTTAACTTATTCTCAAGTCTAGCAAAAAAACCCACAAAAACCAAAACTATAGGGCCACCTCAAGATTTGCCCCAGTTCTTTGTAGCATTTATTTTCTTTCTAGATTTTAATTTCCAGTACAAATAGCAAGACTGCTTAAAGATTCATATGCATATGGTCATTTGGGTTTAGCTCAACAATTGCATAACTTCATTTCTTCTGGAGCACAAGCAAAATTTTTCTTCACAGGCCTCAATAAGACAAGGTAGGAATATCCTACATTAACCAGAACTGATTGGTTTGGGGCTTTTTTTCATATTCTCTTTTGGTTATTTCCTCACAAACAGCCTAAGTAGCAGCTGTTTAACCTTCCTCTTCCTAACCAATAAAACAAACAATAAACCTGGTCTTCCAGCCACTGGAAATAGACAGTTCAAAGGATTTTTAAGCATCTTGACAGCTGGCAAGTCTGACATCATGACACAAGTAGTTTGAGGAACAAGTGTAGCCTATAATCTGACTTCAAATCCTGACCTCTCCAACAGTCTCCTACTCCAGTCATATAGAGAAAAGATAATTGCTATTAGTATTTGAGGAGGCAATTAGGTCTGTTGTTTCATGAGTTTTTAAATTATTATAATTTTAAATTATTTCTGTTCCAAAAAACAAATTGGAGTCATAAGCTTTATTATTAAGGGAAATTTTCATGAAATGAAGAAGTTTACATTTTATTGCAAAACTAATAGAATAAAGTATTTTCATCTTATTAAAATCATTGATTTAATTTTAAATAACTTTTTACTGAACACCCTGATTTAGATGAAAAAAAAAAAAAAGAACAAATTACATCTAAATTATCTTTTTTTCCTGACCCATTCCAAGCCTCAATTTTGTTTCTCTCACGATTTTAACTCATCTCAGGTGGAATCTGTGACCATTTACACAGTTAGAAAAAACAACCATAAAGTTAAGTACTGCTTCAGAGTTTTAACCCCAATCAGCAGACAAAAGTATTGGACTAAACTTTGTATATGAGCCACAACATGTACATGAACAGAGGAAAAACTCTGAACCTTTGAAATTTTCCCTTTGATGTTTAATTCTGTCTAAAATGGAGGATATAGTATGCCCTGTGCTGAGGAAAATAGGGGCTTTTGTCAGAAGAAACAAGAAATAATCCACAGACTTTTTCACTAATGAATCTGATGCCTGCTCTAAAAAAGTTAATGAAAAGTCTCTCCATTGAATTCCACAGGCTTTGGAGCAAACCCCAGATAAGCTGTTCAGCGAGAGCAAGTAAAATAAATTGAGGAAAGGTTCTTTGCTTTATGAAGTCATTTTAAGGGAGGTAATGGAACAGCTGTTGCATAGATAAAGCACACATGTCCCTTCAGAAATGCAGTTGGGCAGAGCTTTGCTGCACAGCACGACTCGTGGGCATCTCCCAACAGCTTCTCTGGCTGAACAGACCCCTAGCCTGAGTGCTAACCTCGCAACGACTCCCCAAATCCCTCTGGCCCCTTAAAGGGAAAATCAGCTTCATTAGTTCCTCAAATAAACAGCCACAACATAAACACAACATGCTCCATTAAAATGGTCAAATTAAGCAAGTGGAGAACCTTTCCTACATCGTGTCAGGTTTAGTGGTTTCATTTTGTTTTCCTTTTTTTTTCCTTCCTGGTTTTGGTTTGCATGCTTTCATTTTCAGGGCATGAAAGTGGATACTTGAACAGAACTAACTTTATTTTATGTAGCTTATTACAGCTGTGTTTTAAGGACATTTTTCTTTCTCCTGCTTGAATTTTAAAATGAGCATTTGGAAACAAAAACTGGTGCATCAGAGAGAACATATAAATTATTTGTGATCTTGAAGGGTTATGGTGAGGGAGCGTTTTTTTGTGTTATCTACTTGAAAAAATTCTCCCTCTCCACTGATTTCACTGCGTAAAACATGGTGTAAAATAAAGTGGAAAATTTAGCTTCTTTCTAACACTTTAGAATTTGTCATCCAAGTGTTTGAATATATTTCAGGTAAAATATAACGACCACAACACCATCCTTCTTAGACCTAGTGCTGCTCTGAATCTTTGGCACCTTTCTCTTTTGTTGTTGGTTCCATAAGAGGTTCCCATTTACATGTTTATTTGTGTGTGTACAGAGACAGAGTGACAAAGTCTTTAAGGGTAAAAGACAGAAAAGGGAGACACTGTTGTTGGTGACCACACATCTATTAATTTGTTTTTGTATCTTTCTTTCCTGTCTAAATTTTTTTTTCCACCTTCTTTATTAATTTCTAGTCTGTCTTTACTGTAGCTTTTGTCCTTTCCACTTAGGAGTAGGATTTCAAGAGGTATTTACAAATAAATATCACTGCAGGAAAGTTTATTACTTTTAAACTGTAAGTTCTTCTACTTTGAGCTTCACAGATTTATTCATACTTGTCAGAATTATCTCCTTACCACCTTTTTTTAAAACAAAAGGCATTTTCTTTTTTTACTCTCTTGTCCCACTCACTCATACTCCATTGAAAAATATTTCTGTTTCTTTTTTTCATTTGTTTCTTTGTTCTCCCTTTAATCTTTGATGAGTAAACTCTTTGGAAAGCTGCTTTCAACTTACTATAAAGGGAAGACATTTTCTGTTTTAGAAAATAATATACTTTATATTAAGATTTTTTCTTTGTGAAGAATTTAAGTTAGAGAAAGGATAGAAAAGCAAAATAAACACATTGATTGATCTGAGCGAATTATAATTTTAATTTAGTCATTATACTACTCTTTTCCTATTTAAAGGGGGTAAAAGTCAAGGTGTAGAATACTTGTAAGAAAGTAAAGGAAATATTTCTTACAGTCATAATAATAGTAATAGTAATTACAATAACAATAACAAAACCAATAACAGTAACAGCATTAAATGCATTAAAAAATTACTGAAATCTTTATTGAAAATTCTTAAAAGGTTAAATATTTAACCTGCAAATAAAATGTGTTATCTAACACAATGCAGTTATGCTATGAGGATTTATCTTCATATAACATCTAACTTAAAAAATAATTACCGAGCACTTCCTATTAAAAAGTTATATTCATTCTTATCCAAAGTTTATCAATAAATTAACTGAATATATATTATGGTCCATTAACTGAAAGAGAATGAGCTTTACTCTTTCTGTTCTTGTCATTAAAACACATTCCTCTCAATGCTTTGAAAAGTTCTGTGTAAAACCAAAATAATTCTTGCATTGAAACACGACGTGAGAGAAAGTTAGGAAATCAAAGTATGGCCAGCATCACCTTCGGTGTGATCTTTGCCTGTTTACAACAGGACACAGCTTTCTCTGAAGAACTCATCTGAAGCAGGAAGGAGTGACCTTGTTGTCCTCTGTGATGGGCTGACCACATCAGCGGGCAAGGGGAGGGCTCCAGCTGTAATCTACAAGGAGTGCTCCAATGCCTTTGGGACATGGCTCCCCACAACCTCCCCCTCTCCAGAGTTTGCTGGATGAACAGCTGTTTGGACAATTATGTCCACAGGGAAGTGGTCAATGGCTTGATGTCCAGATGGAAGTCAATGAAAAGAGGTACTCCTTTGGGCTCTCTGTTGGGATCAGAATTGTTTAACGTCTTCATTATTGCCCTAGACAAAGGGATTGAGTGCACCCTCAGCCAGTTTGCTTGACACCATGCTGAGTGGTGCTGTTTATACACCTGAAGGTTGGGATGTGATCCAGAGGCACCTGGACAAGCTGAAGAAGTTTTCCATGGGGATCTCATGAGGTTTAGCAAGACCACAAGGTGCTATACCTGGGTCAAGGTATGAATCCAGGCTGAGGGATGAACAGCTGCCCTGCCCAGAAGGACCTGGGGGTGCTGTGGGTGAGAGGCTGGACATGCCCCGGCCATGGCACTCACAGCCCAGAGAGCCAAAGGTGTCCTGGGCTGCACCCAGAGCCCCGTGGGCAGCAGGGCAGGGAGGGGATTCTGCCCACCTGGAGCACTGCATCCAGCTCTGGGGTCCCTGCACAGGAGGGACAGGGACCTGCTGGAGCCAGTCCAGAGGAGGCCACAGAAATCACTAGAGGGCTGGATCACCTCTCCTGCGAGAAAAGGATGAGAGAGTTGTCTTTGGCCAGGAGAAGAGAAGGTTTTTGGGAGACCTTACCACTGCCCTTCAGTACTAAAAGGAGTCTTATAAGCAAGATGGGGACAAATTTTTAGTATGGTCTGTTACAAGAGGGCAAGGACTAAAGATTTTAAATAAAAGAGAGTGTAAATTCAGATGAGATGTAAGATTTTTATGGTGAGGATGGTGAGATGCTGGAACAGGTTACCCAGAAAGCTGATGGGTACCCCATCCCTGGAAACATTCAAGGTTTCTTTGAGCACTCTGGTCTAGTTGAAGCTGGCCTGGCTTACTGCATGGAGGGCTGGACTGGATGATCTTTAAAGATCCCTGCCAACCCAAACTATTCCATGATTCTATGCTTCTATAACAGGCAGTCTGAGAAAACCCAGCCTTTGATGCAGAAAAACGACATGTTGGCAAAGAGAAACATGGCACAGCTATGGACACAGTTCTCTTTTCTATCAAGTTTTCTGACTGCGTTTTTCTCTGTCATCTGGTGTTCTCACAGAAATAGTCATTTATTGTAATTTTAGACATCTCAGTCAAGCACCTGAAAGAAGAGGATAGTTGCTGTAGGTACCTGTCTAAAATTTTGTTATAGTGATTAGTGCTGGGGGAACTCTATCATTCTCCTGAGAAAAGGAAGATGATTAAGGACCTCATGTAAGTGTCAAATTCTAGCTAAAATCAGTCTGGGCCTTTCTCAATCCATGTCAATTAAACATGATTAAGCAAATGCGCACTTTTAAGAAAGATGATGAAAACCTCCATGCTGTTCATCGAATCTGGTTTTGTCTCAATAGTAATTTTCTGGGGTATGAAATCTCTGCATAGTTTTAATCTGTCAGATAGAGATCCAAGTGAGGTTATATATATAGTGATTTCCCTTTACTTCATTTTTTCCTTTGCAAATAAGATGTTCTTAATGTGTGTTGCAGAAGGTCTTCCATCCCTGTTGTGATTGATGGCCAGCAAACTGCTGGGGACAATTCCATTTGGTGGGTAAAAAAAGACTATCTTGTTTATCTTTATATCATATCTGTTGCAAATTAAGCTAAAAACATAGAGTTTGCACACTAAAGTTGTTACACTGCGGAGCAATGTGCCTATAAAACAGCATGTTAACAAGCACGACATGATAAATGAAATGCAATAAACTTCTGTAATTCCAGATTCTCCCAGAGGCAGATGACAAGGCTATCACCTGTTGAGTTTTTCTTGGTGACAGCATAACAGTGTCTCCATGAAAGTTGTGGCTGCTCTGGCTCTACAAGAAGTGAGTGGCTACTGTGCACATTCGGTTCACTTCACACATGCTGCATCTGAGATAAGATCTGTAATTCAAGCAACCAAGTGCAGAGGCAAAAATCACCTTACTCGCTGGATTACTGGTGCTCCTGAACTGGAATATCCTGTTTTCTACAGTAGATGGCAGCAGTACTGATGCATGATAAAAGCTGGATTACAAAGGCATTTTGTAAAATAAAACTGCCTTTTTTTTTGCTTTTTTCTCTCCCCATACTATCACCATCATAAAGGATCATAACACCAGAGCCTCTACCAGTCTGATATTAAACCTCATCCCCGGCTTCAATAGTAAAGTGATTCACAGGTGTGCATCCTTGTCTAAAAACAAACAAACAAAACAAACCAAATCTAACAAAATTAATCAAAAACTCAAGGAAAGTGAACCAAAAATCCCCAACTATCTTACCGATCAAAGCTTCTTTGTTTTTATGTGCCAGTAAACATTTATTAGCATTAGCTCTCCAGCAATACATGTAGATATATTTTTCCCCATAAGGTGTCCCATGGCACTACCCAAAAGGTTTTCCACCAACATTATGACTCTCTTCAGGAAGATATCAGTAGAGCACAGGTTTGGGAACGGGAAAGAAGCAAAGAATGTCTCAAGGATTTATTTGTCTTTCATAAAACGTGTCTATTTGCTACCACATAACTGAACACTATTTTAGTTCAAATGTGCATATTTCAGCTGACTATTTTTAAAGTATCAGAAATATTAAAATAGTCCCTTCAGGGTCCATGACTTTTTATTTCTGAAGGTGGGGGAGAGAAAAAGAGAAGGGCACTCAGAAGGGAATCATAAAAATGAAGTCTTAGGTGCAAGAAAGCTGGTTTCAAATTCCTGTACCTGGTTCAGCCTGGCAAAAGGTATCTGCTTCCTCTTCTGTAAGTGCTCTAGCCCCAGGGCTATGAGAATACAGTTGTGTATTCAATCTGGCCTAGTAAATATTTCATTACTTATACATAGAGATTGAATGCAGGGACTGCACCATGCACCTTAGATGCAGGTGAAAAGCAAAGAGAGGGTCCCCACATGAAAAACCTGAAAATTAGAACCTTCAGTGTATAACTTCTGTATTTCCTAAAAATATCCTAAGGCACTCAGAGTCTCGTGAATGTAAAATTTCTGCCCTTTACACATATCATAAGAAATAGGATAGTAGATCTCTAAGCCAAAAATTGCATGTTTCTTGGGGGAAAGAAAAGACAAAAATGCACATGAGAAAACATTTACCAGTTTGATGGAAAAATTACATGCTGCTTTTCTTTTTTTATTATTTAAAATATTGTCTGCTAATATTTACTCATATGGTGGAGTTGTGGCTCTGTGAGATGGAGAATTTCCTGGGCATGAAAAAACAACTATTACTCTATTATAACAAAGCTCAGATGTGTATAATGAGAAAACATAAATAGTTCAGAGGTTTAAATGCTGTGGGATACCTTGAATACTACTGAAAATGTTCCTGAAATCTGTACTTGAGTTTTTTAACTCTGCACTTATTTCAGCAGTGCTTGGATGTTGCAAGTGCTTTTGTCTTTCTTTGATATAGTTCAGGTGGCTGGTTTGTCATCTTCCACAGTCTACAGTAACAAAAACTTTTAACAAAATTTATGTTAGGATTAAATCATCATAACTGCTGGCCTAATTATTAAAAAAATGGGGTTGCCTTGGTGGCAGTTTACAAATAAATGTTCCCTTCAAGCAACTATGGGTAAGGAGAGAGGGAAAAAAATCATCTTAACATCTCATATTGATTGCTGGGTCAATGCTGTTCTAGAAACTGTAAAATATGAATGAGCAGCCTTTGAACAGAGTAAGATACTAGATGCCTTTGATCAAATCCGGAATGAAATTCTGCACTGCTACTCACTAAAAAGAACAAATAGAGGATAACCCTCAGATGATCAACCCTGGATCCACAAGGCCTTCTTCTGTGTAGATCAAAAACTAAATATATATCGACCAAATGACAGATTTCAGAAGAATGGGTTTGTTTGTGAGACATTCAAGGAAGTAAACAATAGGAAAGGACAAGTTTATTGAGATCACTCCAAGTGGACTGATTTACAATTAATGGGATCAAATTAAGCAGGGAAATTTGTGGACTGGACATCAGTCTACATGTGTCTCATTACAGAGAGGTCTGTCCAACTTGTGAAAGAGTCTGTACGAAGAAACAGAAGAAATCACATTATTTCCAGAAAAATGGATGTTACAGGATGTTGATGAGTACAATAAGCTTATAGGGTATGGTGGATAGAAGAAATCCCTAAAGAAAATGGAATTTTCAGTTTTAGATAATAATA
>JACBWW010000008.1:31738227-31760855 GCA_020086605.1 Lanius collurio | reverse complement strand
ATTTTAGTATATATAATAAATATATATATTTACTATTGTAGGTGTTTAACTCTTTTTATTCTGTGACACCACGTACGTAATACAACCAACTAAACTGTGACTCAGTAGATGTGGCATTACAGATGTGACCAGTTCATGAAGATGAACTGATGAATAGATGCACAAAGCCTGTAAATTAAAGTCTGTTCTCTGCATTTCCCATTTTTTTTTTTTTTTTTAAATATGTTTCCTCAAATGGACTTGGAAGTGTTTTGGAGATTTGTAGTGATTGTTTAGTCTGGGGGTTTGTTGGTTTTCTTTTGTTTCTTTTTTTGATTGGTTGGTGGGGATTTTGTAAATAAAAGTTTTAAACTGTCTTTTACACAGCTCCTTTTTTTTTTTTTTTTTTTTTTTTCTGGTCCTATGCTTAACTTTCCTTTGTTCTTCTGGGTTCTGCAGACCACATCAGTTTTCCCTGAGTAGAAGAACTGGAAAGGAAAAGAAAACTTACAATGGCTCTTCCATTTCCCAAATCTTCCCCTGGGAGGAACATGCTACTGATGGTCAGCATCTCCTTGACTCTGATCTTCTTGGATCCACTTGGAGTAAACATATTTTTATATGTTTTCTCACACATAGTCTAGTTTGGGGTTTTTTTTTCCATTTGTATCCAGCTAAAATTTGAACATTGTGCACTAATCTTCCCCAGCCCATTAGCACAAAGAATATAATTTTCTGCTCAGTGACTATAGAGATTTCTTAGACTTCTACCGTATCTGGCACACTCAAACCTGAACTAAAACAATCTGGGTAATAGCCCCTTGATCAAAAGACAGAAAAAGCATCAGAGTTAAAGTAATTTATGACCTCCCCAAGTCAGCAGAGGACTGGATGAGGCCTCACAGTGTTGGGCCCTCACAATGTCTGGGCCTTTTCCTGAGCTAAAGGTAGGATGCAATATTTCCCTCATTTACTTCCCTTCAACACTAAATCTGTGTAGTTTCATATAAGCATTCAATGCAGCCACAAACAAATAATGTATGAATTTCTCTGAGATGTCAGAATGTATATATATTTCACACAATTAGCAATGACAGCTTTCCTAACAGAAAAGTTTCCTAATAGAAAAGTTAGGAAAAATTAAGAATGGGATATCATTAGGATGGACATATTGCTGCTAGACTGCAAAAGGATTTAGCAGTAGTATTTTCTGTCTGTGGTTTATATTACTAAATCTTTTTTTTTTGGGAAAGTCCACACAAGCTCAGTAAGTTATTTTTAGTCAACTTCTTACTCTCCCTTGAGATACCTGAAAGGTGTGAGCAGGGGTACCTTATTTCATTTCAGAAATGGAGATCAATTTAATCCCTTTAGAATCAGCATGATTGACTCCAGTTTAACACGTATTACCATTTGAAGCTCCAGAAAATGTGACAGTCAGAATTTACGTCCACTATACTTTTCTCATCTGTTTGTAAAATTCACAGCAGGAAAATGGTAAAGGAGTAGTAGTTGTTTTAAGATCCTTTCTAAAAAATAAATTTGTACCTAATCTCTATAACCTTTTAAATGAGGAGGTCAGGCAACAGGTCTTTAAGTCAGTTTGAGTCTGCTCCAGTTTGTCCTCAAAGGAGGAAGCCTGGGTTCCTAACTCTGACACCAGGAACAAGTTTCAGCAAAATCTCACCTCCTGTGATTAATTCGAAAGATTGTTGATTCTAAAGGAAGATTTTAATGAAAAAAAAAAAAAGGAAAAAAAAGATTCTGGACAAGGAAAGGAGCTTTATCTGCCTATAATACTGAAGAGAAATATAACCTGCAGTTGAGTTGAGTTCTAAACCACACTCCTTTTTAATTTCTATGCACAACGAAATTTGCATTCTCCTCTTGGCAAGGCAAGAAACCAGACAGATTGATAGGAAAACAGGTTTTCTGGCTGATTCTTAAAGATGTTTCTTTGACTTGTGCAGAACAGCATGAAGACTACACAGGATAAGTAATGCAACAATACAGGAGAAGGAAAATGCAAAAACCCAACCTCGGAGTTCACGCAGGATCACTCTCAGTGGGTATTCATGCTGCATTTTAATGTCCTTAAAACACTTCTATCATTGAAAGAAAAGAGGAAGCAGGGCAAGGAGAAAACAACTAACAAACTATAGGAAGATTTAAATTACAGAACAGTCCTCTCATTTGTTTTTTTGGTTTTTTTTTTCACATCTGAAAACAATGTTTTATTTTGATTCAACAGCCATTCATCCTGCAAAATGGTACAATAGCATCTCAGGAGAGATCACTGCTTCAGTCTGAGCTAGACAACTGGGCTCCTTCTATAGCCAGTTGTGGGGAATTGGTGCCTCTGGAGGGCAATTAAGCTCATTTTGTGATGGGTGTTTAAGAGGGAGATCTACAGAAAGCGATTTGTCTTAGCTATATTTCTCCATTAGCTATGGACAGTCTAAGGGAACAGCTTAAATTGGACACTTCGAGACAGCTGAAAGTAGGGATGAGTCCCAGCTCTTGTCACTCTGCAATTTAAGCCCTCACCACTCACAATGATTATGCTCAGCTGCACATAAGGATTTTTGGGTGACTATATTACCCTCTGTGTATCATCCTGCCCCCCAAACTCATGTGCTTCAAAGACCTGGCTTGCTGAACTCGATAGGAATTTTAAATTGATTGCATTATTGCAGAATTCATGCCTCTTACCAAGTTGTGGATAAAGGGTATTCTGGTAAAGCACTAGTGCCAGAAATAAAACTTTGCCTGACAAGTTGCAGCTTTTTAGCAGGTGCTCTTGGTATTCTTTTCTCACCTTTTAGTCAATATCAATATTAAAAAGCCTTTGCTCAGGGTATTCAGGAAAGAAATATTCAGTATGAGTGCAGAATTCATGTTCCTTATTCAGTAAAGAGGGACATAAGAAAATACTTGAAAACTAGTGCAGGTAACAGAGGGCTGTGAACTGCTTAGACTGCAAAATTCTAAATTATTTTTCCTGGCAGGTCTAACCAAAATCTTAGCCAACAGAGAACATGTACTGATAAAGTCAATGACAAAGCTTGAAACAGAAACAACTGAAAACACAGAAACAATTACTGCCCAACTGTCTTTGTTTAAGCTGCCATTTACTTATGAGCATTTGGATCTTATTATTTCTGCCAAATTTGTATTTTACTGAGGCCAGGAAAAGAAGACAAAACAGATTTCTTTTCTTGAATTTGAGACAGTTGGGCTCTAGTGAAGGTGACTCTGTGTTCCCAAGCAAGTAAGAATCAGTGTTCACATAGAAACTGCTTTCATTGTTAGACTGTTAGGAGTCGTGCATTCATTTCCTGAAGGGAGAAGGGAAATAAGCTTTGTATAATTACTTAGGGATGTGGATCTATGACTGTGCTGCAATGCTGAATTAGAAATTAATTTCTTGCCATGCAAATCAATTTGTTCATTGGAATGATCTCCAAATTTTTGCTAGACTCAAAGCCATTTGAGACTTAGATGTCCTCAAGGAGTGCTTAAACAACCATTCTACTGAATGTGTGGAGGATGATGCACTCGTAAAATGGTGCAGTAATCTAGGCTGAAAGTGACCTCTGGAGGTCATCTATTGTGACACTTGCTCAGAGGTGTTGTGGAGAATCAACGTCAAAGTTAGATCTTAGGCAGGTTTTTAATATATATTCATATCTTTTCCTTTAATTTTCTCACTGCTGTAGCAAAGCAGCCCAAAATACTCACTAAATCTAAATTAAACTATTTCTACTGCTCTCCACTATCTACCAAGCTAGTCATCTCTTCATAAAGGTGTTCTAGACCACCAGGTACAACTTTGCCATTGTAAATCCAGGCTGATCTGTCCACTTTCTTGTAACTTCTATACCTGGACAAGAGTCAAGGAAGATTTACTTCATAGTCTTCCTAGAGTTACACTAAAAATCTTGTTGTGGTCAAAATGAATGACATCTAGTAAATGCTGATAAAAATTTATTGTTATTTTTACTCAAGACCAATCTTATCAAAATACAGCAGTTATTATTATTCCAATGAAATATATTTTTATTTCATAATGCATTTAAGACTGACACATGCAAAATTTACAGTTTCTTGACCATTCCTTTGTTTACATTCAAATAGTCTTGTAAAATCAACCCATTTACTCGAACTGAATAATGTGAATTTATGGGGTTGCCAATTAATGAAGTTCTTAATAAAGCAGTAAACTGTAATGACGACTTTGACTTCAACCCTTTTCATTTTGTGTTTTCTTGTGGATGCTTCTGAAAGTTTTCTAAGTATCCTTACTGCTTTTTATTTACTGGTTACTACCACATTTAAATCACCTTAAATTGACTATTAGCTGAAGTTATTCATTAACTTTCCTCAGCCCCAATTAACATAAAGGATTAATGCTTGTTACTTAGTGATTTCAGATGTTGTCAGAATTTCACCTTGTAAAGTATTACAAGAGCTAAGCTGAAACAATTCAGGCAATAACCACCTACTAAAAGACTTTTTAAAGAGACAAATCATCCTGAGATCATGTCTTATCAATACAACCTGAAACAGTCCTGAGACCCTGAATGACCAGGTCAGCACAAAGGCTGCTACCTCCTACTAGTCCCAGAAGAAATTTTATATACTAGGCTATACACAACTCAGAACACAACTGGAAATTTGTAGGTCTTAACATTTTTAAAGGCAAACACATCAATCTTCTCATGTGCATAAGATAGTTTTCTCCAGTAAAAGTATTTCCTTTTGTGTAAATTTTTATTAATACCAGAGCCAGAACTTGGCTAGACCCAATTTCAATGTTAGGTCATGGAAGTACTGAATCATCTTTTCATACTTACATGATTTGCCTAATGAACATAAGGTAGAGGAACAGGATTGGAAATAAGGGGTGGAGAAAGAAATATTGCTATCCTTGTTTTGCCATGAGGGCCTTGGAATCCCTATATATAAGGCATTTTCTCTAATGGCATAGAATCTCTAACAGAGCACATAAATATTTTGCAGTTTCCTGAGTGCTACCTTAGGAACTTAATTATAAAATTATTTTTGGCTGAGTTTTTCAAAACTGATGAAAAAAATCTAAAAATTTCAAGATTTTTGAAGCTTTGAATCTGTCACAGTTTATTTTCCCTTATCCATACATATTTTGAGGATTCTTATTTTTCCAATTAGACTTATTTATTTCATTCAGACCATATTCTTTTTCTATTACCTTTTGTTGTTGTTGTTGTTGTTATTTCAACTGACATGCAATTTATTTCTCCTTTTGTCAGTTAGATCCTTCCTTTTAAGTTCCCCTTCTCTTGGTTTTTTAGGAGATTTCCTGTTTTCAGTAATAGAAAGTTGTTATGTGGTAAAAAAGAATGCCTGAGTAATTTTTGCATCAGTGCAATGAACACAAGCACCACTAACCAGCTCGTTGAAATCAAAAGCAGACTAAAGCCAGTCTTGCTGAGTGCAGTGTGAAGGGTAGTTGAGCAGAATATAATAATAAAAGCAAAATAAGGTGTTTTTTGCCATTACTGACAGCACAATGATAAATCTGGTTTGTTTTTTTTTTTTTTTAAGAAACAGCTATAGATAGGTAAGCTCATTTTTGGAATAATTATCTAGTGTTAAGTGCATTAAAGCCATTCTTATTAGAGACAACCAATTGTATCAACTAATTCTACTGCAAAACTGAAACACATAATTGTTCCAAGAACCCTTTGGATAAAGGAGCATAGGAAAAAAACCCTGTCTTACTCTTTCGTCATTTCTGCCATGAATATTCTCAGAAACTTAACTGAAGTAAGTGGGTATATGTCCAAACTTAAGATGCTTTTTGAATCTGATAAAAATGTTTTATGTTATAACATTTTGAAAAAAATATCATGAGTATATAATTTATTGGTATTATGACAGCTCATTAAGTCTGTCTAGAAAACAGTATTTTAATTTTATGAAAAAGAAAAAGATTGTTTTGGAATTAGTTTTTGTTTAGATGCAGGATAAAAATTTGATTTGTTTGATTTCTTAGTGTCTAGGCAGGAAAAAACAACACTGAGATCAATGACCTATAACTGTTTTTCCATCTCCCTTGTGCATATCCTGACATCTCAACTATTATCCAGGTCAGTGTGATTCTCTGTGACCTGAATTTAAGCTCTGACTTGGGAACACTTCAGTACTTTCATCAAAATAATTATTTTCAGACACAAGACCGTAGTTTTGATAAATATGTAGAGATATCTGTTAAATTTCTGAATAGTTGTTTAGCTCTGTCTGCCGAACTCTGTAATAGGCAAAGCTATAACTCTTAGCTGGATTTATCTTTGCAGGGTGCATTTATCCCTACACTGAGGTTTGGATCAGTGTCTGTGTGCAGTTTTTTTGATGAAACACATCTCAAATAGCTAATTTGTGACAGCCACAACGGATTCTGAAGCGATGGTCAGAAGGGTTGCATGGGGTTTATGGTCCTGGAAAGTTTTGGTGGTGTTTAATGATGCATGAAAACTCTGGCATTTCCAGGCACAAAGCAAGACAGCATGGTAGGTTTACCTTAGATATCAGGAAGAAACTCTCCTGTGTGAGGGTGGCCCTGGCACAGGTTATCCAGAGAAACTGTGGCTGCCCCATCCCTGGAAGTGTCCAAGGACGGGTTGGACAGGGCTTGAAGCAGCCTGGGATAGTGGAGGTTGTGCCTGCCCATGGCAGGAGACTGGAAATAAATGGTCTTTAAATCTCTTACCACTCTAAACAATTCCATTACTCTATGAATCTCTGAAGAAAACGGTGTGTATCTTCTGACTTCTCTTTAAATCTGGTTGACAATTCTTAATCTCGAATCAAAAAGAAGAAATTAATTTTATTGTTCCTATAATTCATTTGCTCCCTCTAAAAAAGCCCCAAAATGCTAATGATCACATGTACCAGAAATCAGTCAGGAATTTCTGAGTAGGTTTAGTTTGGCTTCATTAAAAGTGTCAAGTGGGATCAGTTTTCCAAGCTGGTTTCCACATCCATAATGCTACTCAAGCTACAGAAAGCTGCATCCGTTCTTTTTTATTAAAAAAAAAAACCAAAAAAAACACCCCAAAATAAACAAACAAACAAAAAAACAAATTAAAGAAATTTTATATTTATCTAATGAGATATGTTGTCTTCATTAGCATTCCTGTGAGGTGTTATACAAAACAAACTGAACAAGCCTGTTCTGCATAAAATAACTACTTTGGTCTGCAATCAAGTATCTTGCTTTAATTCTTTGTACTGTTCACCACTTTCCCTATTAGTTTTAGCTGACTTCACACTGTGTGTGTAGTTAAATGGTAGTGTCAAATGCAATGCTGTGGCATTTTGTCTGCACATGATGCCAGAAATAACTATATGCTAATATTAACCTAGGCATTGAAATTTATCACACAGCTTAAACAGGGTCGTTTTTTCCAACTACCTTTTCTACAACCCACATAGCTGTCTTCTAAACACCTTTCTTCATATTAATATAGGTAAGTATATTAATTTTTCATTGTATCATTGGTTCCAATATTTAAAAAATAATAATTAAAAAGAGGAATTAAAAAAGGGAAAGAAATGTAGGAAGTAGGTACGTTAAAATTCGTCAGCTCTTCTTCTATGCATACTACATAAGGATGTAGAAGGCTGGATATAGTGCTCTAGAAAGGAAATTTGAGAAGAGAATTAAAAATTGTCTGTGGAATTACTATGAAATAAACCCAAGATAAGGATATCTTCTTTTGAATCCTCATTACTTGCAGATTGGCTTATTATCTGAGTCATTAAAAAATATTAATTCATTGTTTCTTCTCTAATTACAACTCAGATAGTCCCCTGGAAAAGCATACAAAGTTCTATCTCATAGAAGGCTGGAGATTTAGAGCATCTCGCAAAGCCAGTGTGTTCAGAATGCAGTTGTTAAATAAATTCAGTAAATGGTTTGCTCTTTTCAACCTAATTTTATAGCAGTTTTGTAGATAGTGAAACCAAAGTGGAGGTAAACAAGGTGAAATTAGGTGAAATATACAAAGTCTCAGCCAGAGCTGTCCCACGATTATAAGCCTTTTAACTTCAAGTCATCTGACTCATGTTTTCTTTTCTCATGCAATTTTGATCAACAGATGTAAAATCTTGCAAAAAATTAAGGAAGTACTGAGGCATAGAACCAAACAATGCACTTTTATTTAAAGCTCTTTTACCATCACTTTTGCCCACCTTGAGGGGAGCAGTACTCACAAATTTAAAAATTACTGTGAAGGGTGAAATGAGACAACAGAGTTCAAACAGTGGTGAATATTCATTTGGCACTTCAATAGACCTAATACTACCACCTGTGCAAAAAAAGAACCTCAGGGACTCCATTCTGCTTTCACTTATGTCAGTAAATCTAAAGTAACTTCACTACAAATGCTGTAGTCAATAGTTATTCCTGATTTACATTTATGAAGCTGAGAGGAAATGGGGCTTTAATTGATCAGCAAAGACTGTCTCAATGTAGATTTTTCTCCAGCAGTCATCTTACTTTAGTAATTTCAAGAAAAATAAATAGTAAGATTCAAACACCACAGTAAGCCATTAAGGAAATTATATATCAAATAAGCCCCCAAAAGCCTGAAGAATTGCAAACAGAAATGTTGCCTTACAGGTCTCATTCCTTATGTAGATTTAAATAATTCAATTGTTGAATAAATCTTCTATAGTCTATTTATTCAAGCATTTTCAAATTTCATTTCCCAGCAGCCATGCCAAGAGTCATAAGAAAGAAAGGATCTTTTTTGATCATTGACAACAGTGATGTGAAAATAAGTTGCACAGCCAAGTTTCTGCATATTGTATAGTAAAGGGACAGATAATGGTATGCTGCCTACAACTATCCTCAGAAAAAGTGGGACTGACAAAAAAAAAGTAGTTTCTTCCTTAGGCTTAAATAATTCATTGGTTGAATCACTGAATACATCTCAGATTTTGTCATGCATTCACAGATTTCCTGTGATACTTTTGCTGACAATAAAATTTAAAACCTAACCAAATAAAAACATACCTAGACTTCTCTTAAAGAGGCAAGAGTTTGATAGAAATACTTTGTAGTTTCAGAAAACTTACATCATATTGAAGATGATTGCTGTGTTCATAGTAGTAACTTTTATGGTAGTTGAAATAGGTTTTTATTATGTATTTTAAACAATTTTTCAGTCTTTTATCTGAAGTTCTTCTATCAAGTATGAGCTACAGAGAATTCAGAAAAGCTTTTTTTACTTCCCATGTTCTCCTCCTGAAATCAAAGGGATGGGGTTATCATGTTGTCAAATTCTATTGTGTGACAAAAAGTAGGCACAATACTGAAAAGGGTTGAATTGACCCTCATTCCCTTTAAAGCTTTGTGGGCAATTGGCTCCGTGGTTTGATTGGAGAAACACAGCAAATCAAGTTTCTTGCATTCTCATTTTCTAAGGCAATAATTGCCTTGATAATTGCACCCATGGATCTGCCATCCCATTGCCAGAGAACCTGAACACTTAGAGCTCTAAGATTCATTGATTATGCATACGTAAATGAACACATGATATTCTGCAAATGCAGTCTACGCTGGGGCAGAAATTAGGTAATAAAACACAAAGAATCTTTTATCAGTCTTCTCAGTAGACATTGTGTTAGTTGCCAGGTTTGTTCAGAAATTATGGTCAGCCTGGGAGCACATACTTGCATGTGGCGATTCCACAGTGATGAAATTTTTTGTGTTCACTTGTTTTACGAATGTTTGTCCTGCCTCCTTCTCCCAACACTCAGCACAATTCATCAAGAAGGCTTTTGGAACCAAGATGTTAACCTGATATTACAGAATCAGAGTGAGTCAGGTTGCAAGGGACCACAGATGGTTATCCGGCCCAACTTCCCTGCTCAAACAGGGTCATTCCAGAGCATGTTGTACAAGATGGTGTCCAGATGGTTCTGAAATATCAGTGAGGTTTTGCAATTGAGTAAAGCCTACCTTTCACCTGAGCCTCTTAATCCCCTGGAGTATCAGAATGGCAAGATAGACTTGAGTTCCTGGGAAATAGAAGAGCCTCGTGGGAGGGGAAGAAATAGTAGTAACTGTTTCCTGGAGACAGCAAAATTTTGGTTGAGTTCATGTTGTGTTATCTGACTGTCTTGGGGTGATTTTAGGATAATACTGTATTCCCTGATTGTCTACATACAAATGAGTTTTGCAGCTTTAAGCTGGGTCCAGAAGAGGGGTGAGAAAAGCCAGGCAAGTCCTTTAGCATGGTTTGTGTTCAAGGACTCACACACTCCCCCATGTTCTTACCACTGCAGAGCTGAGGGAGAACCTTCCTGCTTTTAGCCAGCCTGTTAGCTGAGGTGAGGGATTTTCCCAGGACTGCACACTGAAATCCTCTGGAACTGCTTCTTCCTCTTCCTCTCCTTCTCCTCCTTCTCCTTCTCCTTCTCCTTCTCCTTCTCCTTCTCCTTCTCCTTCTCCTTCTCCTTCTCCTTCTCCTTCTCCTTCTCCTTCTCCTTCTCCTTCTCCTTCTCCTGAGCTGTTCAGCCTTGCTGTGGTCTGAGAACCAGATCATTGAATCCCACGGGCCAGCAGGGAGGCTGTGAGGATGCTGCATCCCGGTCTCACACCTCAGGAGGGAACTCTACATCCATCAGCTTTCTCTGCAGTGAGGAGGTGTATTATCTAACATTATTCATATGTTTCCTGCTCCTTGCCAGCACTCTGCTTGTTAAATAAATAGTTATTTTTCACTTTCATCCAAGAAATTCCTTTTGTATTGCTGGGAGAAGGAGTGCTGAAACCTGTTTTCTGGGGAGGAAATGTTTCTCCCTAAACATGTCTCCAACTGAGACACTGGCTCTGTGTTTTAAGGGAAATGTACTCTGAAATCTTTTTTCATTGATTATTAAGAATAAAACGAATGCTTTACACTTTACTGTTGGGCAGGAATCTCCTCATCCAAGGGATATGGGGCCATTAATGGGAAAGAGGTGAGGCAAGGCAAGTGAGTATCCTTCATCCCAGTGCACCACTGTAAATATAACAATAAAAGGGCTGGCATCTTAACTCGGCACTGGGTTGTACAGCACAGACATATCTAAAGATGTCAAACAGCTGAAGTCTTTTGTCAAGTATCTTCATGCCACTTCTCAGCTGATTTAAAATCAGACCAGAGCAAGGAATGGTTATCTTTGTTCATTACTACAACCTGAACTTTCACACATCCATCATATGGCTGGGCATGGTGTGAGGGTTGTGTTTCTACAAGCTCTTAAAACAGAATTAAAATTATTTTCTTCAGCTGTTAGCTCTCCAAAGTTTTACTCTCATTTCAGTACTAATTAAAGATGTTTATATTGCCAAAATCTGGAATTTCAATTCTAAAATGTTAATTTTAATAGTACAGAAAGAGCACTTAAAAAAGAAACTTGTGAAAAAAAGAGAATAATAATAATAATAATAATAATATTAATAATAATAATAATGTAAACCAAAGTGACATTTCTGGTTTATCATGACTTAATATTTTTCTGTTTCATTAAGTACAATATTTGTTGGTTTTCCTCAGTAACTTTCTGAAAGATAGATTTTCTAATGAAAAACTATTATTAATGGGGTTTTTTTCATCAAAAAATAAGCTTTGATAGTGTTTGAAAACATTTGATTTTCCTTGTCACTCTACACTGTAATTCATCATCACAGTGAACACTGGACCATATACCCCTTGCTAACTCAGATAAAGTCAACTGATGAAAACAAGACTTCTTAAGGTAAAACTTAGGAGCTGGAAAAAATATCCAAACAATATCCTGGTACTGAAGAAAAGCTGTAATGAATCACAGGTAACCTAAAAAATCTTCAGAGTTCACTGGGACATTTTTTGAAAAAAAATTAAGTAATGAGGACTTTTCTAAAAGGAAAATTTGGTGTCAAAAAAAGAGGTACAGAAACAGAAGCATGAGTGAAGTTTCTTTATTTTTTATTTCAGAGGATATGTCCTGAAATAACTTTAGAGATGAAAAATAGAAGATCTGGCACACATGTATGCATAGAAGGATATATTCAAGGAGGCTTTCTCTGCCTATTGAGGCTTTATTTTTGACTTTACATGTTTGAAGTTTCTATTCAGGAACGTCCTGTCTCTACTTTTTTATTTTTTTCCTTCCTCTCTCAAGAGTTTGCAAAAGAAAAAGCGGAAAAAAGGCTCTGCTGTGCTCATACATTTTTCCTATTTCTTGAGTTAGGTGGGAGGTGCAGTTTGCTCTTCCTTTCATTAGTTGCTTTGAGATTCACATCTTTTGTTCTTCGAACTCTCTTATTTGAAATTCTTTTCTTTAAGTCAGCAGGGAGCAAGGGTTGATGAGCCCCAGCCTCAGCTTCAGCCTTGGGGCAAAGAGTCTTCTTTTTGAATAATAGTCTTACATTTTTGTTGTATTTTATTTTTCACTAAAATGTATCTTGGATATGTTGATTTGTAAAAGGCTCTTCTGAGGCTTGCACTCATCCTCTTTTCTTTATAATTTTATGACTTTTTTATTTTTCTCTCACTGTGTTATAAGTTTACAGAATGTTTATACTTCTTTATTCAAAAATCACCATCTTGTTTTTTTTTTTTTGTTTCTATTATGGCTTTGATAGATATATATTTTCATTCTGTGTTTTACTTTTCTTAAACTGATGTAAGATCAGAGTAAACATTTGCCACCTGTCTTCCTAGATATTTAGTGAGAACAAGTATTGAATATCACGGTGCATTCAGTTTTCATACATAAAGGATTTTTACTGGGACATTACATGCCACATTTCATTGTTTAAACCAGCACTTAGGAAGATGAATACCATGCAGGTCTGGGAAATTTGTTAAGAGACAAGAAGCAAAATTTTCTGCAATACTTTTTTATTTATTCCTAGTTTTCATGCTTCCTTCTCTATAACTTAGTGCTTAAAGTACTTACTTAAGAATCATCCTTCCTGAGCCTGAATGAGTTCTTCTGTTACCCCAGAACAGCCCTATCCCCGTAACATACGTGAATTTGTGACTCCTGTTGAGGCATTCCTGGCTACACACTGGCTCATCAATATTCATAGGGAGAGAGCATGAAAAAGAAAACATAATTTGGAAGCCTAATGCCCCTGATACTCCACTGAGAGAAAGGTGGTCTGTGTTCTAATCCTTGTTTTCCTTATTTATCTCTTAAATTACCAGTCAAAAGGGAAATCTGTGGTTTTCTCATTTCATGCTGGTACAGCCCTTTCACTGTAGTATAACATTTCAGACTTCACAGGCAGCATATTCATTCCACACAATCCCATGAATTTCTTTGTGTCTGAGAGAGCTGCACTAAACGGTGTCTGACATTACTTTCTTGTGAAAAGCAGGGCCTTTCTCCTGATTGGGAAAATGATCCCTTTCAAAAATTCTGCATTCAATCCCAGTTAATCACACAGTTTGGTTTACTTACTTGAATTTGCTTCATTTTGCTTCGGTCAGTAGAATAGTTTGGAACTTGACATTAGCCATTCTGGGAAGCATGTGTGACATTTTGCTATAAGAGGCTGTTTTTTACTACACATATCGATTCTTAAATGTTCCCTAACCAGTGTTAAAGATGCTGAAAGCACCCATAGTCACTGTTTGATTAATTTGTACATGTTTCTCTTTTCATTTTAATGTATGTTCCTCATCCCTTGGGAAATGTCTGTGGCATATTCTTCATGACCTCTTAGTCTTTAACACAGATCTTTGGAATAAATACATTCAAAGCCTTTTACCCTAATGTAAATGGACACATCTTGCTCCCTCTCTGTCGTGGCCTGGGGGTAGGGGGACACAAGCTCTATACCCTTTTATATGTCCAGTTCATTCCATCACTAGTAGAAAGCAATATCTTCATAACACCAGATGTAATCAACATTTTCCCAGATGTAGCAGAAGTAAGCCTCCAGATTTTGTTAATGATGCAATTCAGGGTTCAAGACAATTAAATTGTTGCTCATGGCTTTATATTTTATTTCTTATTTTTACTACTGTTTGCTTCTCTGTTTTGTGTTTCTGCTTCTTTGTAAAATCTTGTCCCTGTCATCCCAAGAAGAAATTTACGTGCACTACAAAAATTTTGTATGTAGAAGAAAGTGTTGAAAGAGTTTTTGGTGTCCAGTATGCCATCAAAAATATTCATAAACTAATCAAAAACCGAGGAAAAACAGTAGCACAGACAAAAAAGCCATGACTATTCTACATGAGAAAATGCTGAGACTTCCCATCTGAAATGTTTTACAGAAACATGTCATTCTACAGATCATTCACCAGGGAGAAGATATCTTGTTGTATCATTTTACATTTAGTTTGTTTTCATTATTTTAAACTGTCTAATCTCAAAAAAGGTAAAATATTCTATTTTATATCACCTCTTGAATTTATTCTCTATTTCTTTAATACTGATTAGTATAATATTTATAATTTTATAAATTATTTTATCCACTCAGTCTAAGTTTTTGTACCTATTTTTGATTATACTTCTATGATGCTCCTAAATATAATTCATTACTCAATATGAAACCTCAACATTTTCATCCTTTTGTCTTAAAATGAATTGAGTGTTGACAGAACAAATTTCACATATAAGCATCTCTTTCTTCTTTGTGTCTTGATATGAAATCTAAATCCAATAGACATTATTTTCTAAACCTCACAAAGGTAGAACAGTTTGGAAAGAATTTTAATGGAGACACTCTTGCTGGAAATTGTTAGAACAAAATCTTTATAACAAAATATAGCTTTATTAAAAATATACTTCATTTCAGCTCCAGGGAGGAATTTATGGCTTGTGTGCCATGGAAGAGAAAATTCTCAAGCTGGAGAACTACAAAGAGATTCTCGGAGGTGTTATGGGGGTGTTGTTTATTTCAACTCTTTTTTTTTTTTTTTTTTTTTTTTGACATCCTGGAAGGTGCTCATAGGAATATCAATGCAAACCATCTGATCCTTCCTCTGGTTTCTGACTTAGGCTGCAGATGCCAAAGGAAAGATTTTGACATATGCTGAAAGTATGAAGTTATTTGTCCCTTTCTATATATTTATTTTCCAGTCATCACAGTGAGGTTGGGACTTCCTGAACCAAAGATTGTGTACACTATGTTGTTAACAACATCTTGGGTCAGATCCTCCTTGTTCATATGTGCAGGAATTTTTTAAAAGGCAGCTTGCAAGCTGTTCCAGCTAAGAATTTGTCTTGTAGCTACAGTAGTGCTTGGTCCTTATGAGGCTCTCATAATTAATTTATGAACATCTATTTTATTCTATGTTAAATAGATTCTTCCTCATTACTTAGGTGTAGTTGGCAACTTCTAATCATGCATTAAGATCATCTGGTGTAAATATAGCCATCTGGAAGCTAAGCATCCAGTTTCAAATAGTCATCTAGGTTCTTTCTTAAAGAGGCATTAAGCAGTTCCCAAGGACAATTTAGTCTGCTGCAAAATAAATGACTGGTTGTTGGAATGAATTTCTCTCCAGATATGGCTCCTTTGGGTTGAATAGGGAGCCCAGATAAAATAACTTAGATGCCCTGTTCTCATATGGTTGTCTCTGAGAAAGAACTCACCTTCACTAACGAGGACAGCTTCTGTTTTGCAACACTTTTCTCTCCTCACTTCACTAATGTGACCTTAGTGACCCAAGTGCACAGGCACCCTGCCCTCCTGCTAAGCTGTTAGCAAAGAGACTGTAGAGAGAGGCTGCAGATATGCTAATAAATTAAACCAAAAGTGAAGCCCTTTCTGGTCCAGCCGAGCTTGTATTTAAAGACATTAATTTAACTCTCAAAACAAATCAGCTGCCTCCACACTACCTACTAGCCCAAAATCATTATAACCCCAGACTGTGTCAGAACGAAATCTGAAAGAGTAGTAGATGAACTAGGTTCAATCTCACATGATTATTTAGTAGCATGGGTGATTGCAGAAGGGATTTTCTGTCTTGTGCCATGTCCTGATTAGTCACAGAATCACAGACACATTTAACTTGGAAAAGGCCTCTAAGATCATTGAGGACAACCTTTGTTTGACATCACCATGTCAATTAGACCATAGCAAAAATTGCAACATCCAGTCATTTCTTGAACACCTCCTTCCAATGCTTGACAACCACTTCTGTGACTAAATTCTTCCTGATGTCTAACATGAACCCACCCTGGCACAGCCTGAGGTTACGTCCTCTCATCCTGTCACTTTTTGCCTGGAAAATAGGCTGGCTCTACCTTTCTTTCAGGGATTTGTAGAGAGCAAAGTGTTCCTTGAGCTTCCCTTACCCCAAGGTGAGTCTCCCCAGCTTCCTCAGCCACTCCTAATATTCCATTACAGACCCTTCTCCAGGTCTGTTGCCTTTGTCTGGACGTGCTCCAGCACCTCAGTGTTTTTCTTGTTGTGAGGCGTGCAGAAGTGAACACAGCACTCAAGGTGTGGCCTCACCAGTGCCCCCAGCACAGGGGATGGGCACTGCCCTGGTCCTGCTGGCCCCAGTATTGCTGACACAAGCCCAGGGCCATTGGCCTTCTTGCCCACCTGGCCAGCTCATGTTCAGCCACTGAAAACCAGCACCTCCAGGTCCTTTCCCCCTCAGCAGCTTTCCAGCCATTCTATCCCAGCCTGGAGCTGCAGGAGGTTGTTGTGACCCAAGGGCAGGACCCGGTACTTGGGCTGGTTGAACCTCACACACTTGGCCCTGGCCCATGGATCCAGCCTGTCCTGATCCCTCTGCAGAGCCTTCCTGCCCTCCAGCAGATCCACACTCACACCCAAAGTCTCACAGGGGTGCAACAGCTCTGCTCTCTCTGACATGGGTTTGTTGGGTGATTTTGTGCAAAATTATACAACATTTTTCAAATTCTTTAGTGTACTAGAGA
Organism: Lanius collurio; assembly: GCA_020086605.1. NCBI lineage: Eukaryota > Metazoa > Chordata > Aves > Passeriformes > Laniidae > Lanius > Lanius collurio. Next base: position 31,743,950 of record JACBWW010000008.1, on the reverse strand, counting down.
AAACTCTGATCATTTTGTCTATTGTGATCTTCACAAGAAAGTCAGCAATGGTAGGGAGATTTCATCTTGTGACCACTTCTCCCCATGCTGTTTCTGATCACTTCACATTTGCCTTGTGCTCCTTCCAGAGGTTTACCTCACTTGCCTCTTGTCATTGGCCTTAAACTTAAATTTTGCAAGATTTAAAAAAGAGAAACCCTTCTTTATTATAATTATTTTTTGTATGTTCTCTAATTCTGAATCAAATACTGAAATGTTATTCAAACTGTTATTCAACATTGTTAATTGAAAAAAGATTTTACAGGGAAGCTAATAAATAAATAATTAAATTGAAAAATAAATAAGTAAAAAGAATAAATTAAAAGAAAGATAAAGGAGCAATTTATGCATAAGCTGGTTTCAGAATGATAAGATTTAGTTGGTTTGGGGTTTTATTAATTTGTTTGGTTTTTTCCTTTTATTTAGGCTATTTACCTGAACTACCATATATAAACAAATTTTGTTATTAATACTTAATTTTCAGCAGCTACTTGTAATCATGATTTAAACTAATTTGTTTGTAGGACAGAAGCCTGAATCTAGTGAGACAGTGATGTTTTCTTACTTGTTAAAATGGGTTCAAGATAACTCTTAAGATGTGTGGAGATTCTTTCCTGTGAGAATAGAGTCCCTTCATGTCTCAGTAAAAGTTTTAATTTTTCTTTTACAGATCCTGTGATCCTATCCCTACATTCTTCCTCAAGGCAATTTTTTTTCACTCATGGCTTGTTGCCTTTTACTTTTTATTTTTTAACTTTTGCTTATAACTCACCTTTTATGAAACAACAGACTACTCTCCCAAGAATATCTGAAAGAAAGAGGACCCATGGGTCAGATGTACACCCTTGACTTTCTACAACAGACTTCATTAGGAAACCAGAGTAATTTGGTTAGATGGCCCAGAAGAGCGAATATTCAAGCTTTAAATAAATACACAATAAAAATAGCACACTGTTACTATAGGGTTACTGGACTGTAGCAGTAAATGAACTGAATAAAATTTTATGGCTTCTTAACATGCTGAGGTTTTGCAGTGTCGTCCATCTTGTAGCCTAACAACATTTCCCAGCCTGCTATCAGCGAAACTAATAGTGCGAATGGAAATTTTATGAAAAATGGGAAATCTACGTTGGTTTTATACTGTGTCACTAGAATGAAAAAAGACCATATTTTGGCATTAATAGCTAATGGTAGAAAGTGTGGAGGGAGGGAGAAAGAAAGAATGGCTACATTTTCAGCCTTTGAATTGATGTTTTTTAAAGAGTTGGCTGTAATTATGATACTTGAATGTGATTATCATTAAGCTGATAAATTATTTAGTAAGAAGGTGAACAACGCGAAGAGATCATTGATGTATTCAAGCATCTTAGTTGTATTCCATAAGTCTCCTTGTGACTCCCAGACTGCTGTATTAATCACATGGATACCACAGATATGTTCTGTTATTATCTTTCACTGCAAGGTCAAAGTTTTGTACTAACACATCGTATGGGAAGGCGTAGGTGGGGGAGAAGAAACTTCAAAATTATTAATCACACTGCAGAGCAATGATAACAATGGTTCTTTGCTGACTTAAAATGGATTCCTTAATGCCCCTCAAGGCAAGATGTCATAATGACCTCGGTATCAGGCTCCCCTAGACAGCACAGATAACATGTAAATTGGATGCACAGGAAGCAGGTACAAGAGCAACAGAGCAGCACTCACTCCAGTTCTGCTTCCAAGCAGCCACGAGCACAGCAGCACAAGTGTGGGAATATGCTTCCAAAAGAGAGCTCAGGATGGACTTCATTTACATGTCAGGGAAAAAAAAAAAAAAAAAAAAGGAAAAAACAACTTATTGAGTAATGAAGAGCAAACATGAGGGTTTTTTAAAGAAAATCACAGCTCCATTCCCTTTTCAGATGGTGATAACCTTCTGAGTGAATAGCACAAGCACACTCTTTGACAACATATCAACATGCTACTAGTAATACATCCATAGCAGCTAACACTGTATCTGCCAGAAATTACCCCAAATCTCATTTAAATCAACTTTTTAAATACTCTTCTGAGATTTCTTGTAATAAGTTTTTCCTAAAGGTTTTGCTCCTTGAATTAATTCTTACTGTTTCTTTAATATAATAATTTACCAAATAGTTGGAATAAGTCAGATAATTTCTTTTAAAGGAAAAGAAATACCAGTAGATATTAACAAAATGACCAATGTCTTATATTCCCAAGAGTTGAGTCTTAAATAGATTTTATATATTTATATATATGAAATCAATTCTAAATAATTATGGAATTTGTTTAAATAGGAATATTGCCAATTTACATCATGGCAGAGCCAAATGATTGGTATTTTCACAACTTTATTATACTGTTTAAGAGGAACTCAAGGGGCTTTTATCAGACCTTTATTAGTTTGCATGCTAACCAAATAATCTAAGTAGTCATATCAACTTCCTTTGTACTGAAAAGACAGAGAAAAAGAGGAATAGAGAGGGAGAGGATAAGAAGAAGAAAGCTCTTGACAATGGATTAGAAAGAGGATGAGAGATGGAGAAGGAAAGAGAAAGGCAGAAAGAATAAAGCAGATAATTCCAGAGAATAACTATTTTATTCCATGTATCAATCACTGATTTGTACTTTCCAGGTGTTTCTCTCAGCAGTAGCTGTAAAGGAAATATGCATAAATGCTTATTAGTAGCCAGATTCTTAAATCAATTAAAATAAATCCCATCTTTAGTGATTTACTATTGAACCCATCATTCATCAAATGGTCTCAGTCATCAGTTGTGAAAATTTTACCATATCCATACAATATCTCAATATTTAATACGTCATTTTGAAGAAACACCACTTTTAGTGAAATAGATTTAATCAATTTTTTAAAATAAAACTTCCTCAAGATCAATTTGATCTTCAAATATTTTCAAAAAAGGATATGGTCTCTGTAGGTTAGTGAACTGTATTTTATGCTCTTGTCCACTGCAATATTTTGAAATCTGAACAAGAAAGCTTGGGCATTTTTTCCCATTACTTTGTTAAATCTCTTTTTGAGAAGACTTGAAAAATTCAGAGAAACATTGTGAAATTATTTTCATATTTCTTTCCTTCTTTAGGCTGGAAATGTTATTCATACCAAATTCTTACTATTATTTTCTTTTCTCAGTTCCCCTAGTAAATCAATTCAGCATTTTCCCTTTTATTTCTCATGCTTGGTTTTTTTTTTTTTTTTACTTTACTTGAATTTTATGACTTTTTATACTTAAGACATTGGCAGTATTGTATAAACAAAAACAATGCACAATTTAAGGTAGATTTAAAAGATTTTATATTATTCTCATGACTTTCATGTAGCATAACAGACACACAGACCTTGTTTTGGCCCAGGGAAAAAGAATGACTTAGTTTTGAAGAACACAAAAGCAAAACTATTTTCCATGTTACCAAAGCTTATGCATAAAAGGTTAAATATCATATGCAGTGTATGTCAGGGAGTTGCTAGGAAAGCTATCACCACAGTAAAATAATTTATTCAGTTGAATTTCAATATTTGGGACGGTTTTTTTATGCTACATTCAAAGGTTTTTTATTTATCATCAGAAAAATAATATCTGCTTGATCTTAATTAAGTAGCTGCAGTTATTTATAAAACTCACAATGTTCCTGTTTCTTTATCTGTATGTGACTGGTTTGTTTCTTTGTCTATATGAGCAGAACTAAAACATAGTTTAGAAGTTCTTGATCCTGCTTTAGTCAGGCAGAGGGACTGTATGACCCCCTCTGGAGCGGTTTATGAAAATCTAGGAATCCTGTTCTTGACTCTTTTTAGGATTAGTGACCTAGAAGATGTAACTTAACACAAATCAGATCTTCTGCCTTTCTCCAGCATTTCCCATTTTTGCTGGTGGTCTGTTAATAACACGTCAGATTTGCGAGGCTGAATGAAATGCACGTCTCAGAAATGGAAAGCATTTCTGGCATAGTAGTGAAGAGAACAGAAAAAAAAATATATAGTAAGGGGTTAAATTTGCAAAGGGAAAAACAGTCTTTGTGTCATGCCAGCAGCTGTGAACAAAATTAATTTGCCTCTCAAATATAGCCCCTAGGGAAGATCCCAGGAGTGTTATGTGAAATAGAAGGTTGCAAATGTCCCAGAGACCTCATGCAATTTTAGGGCTGGTTCAAAATCAGAAGTGAAAACTAAATAGTGCTAAAAAGAGAATGAAACAATAAAATAAAAACATTTGAACTCCCATTGTATATTGTGTTTAAGAGGCAAAAGTCAAACACAACTGAGTATTCATCTTCCTGCTTCAATTTTGATCTCAACTCTCCTCTGAGTTTTCCTCCATTCCTCATCCTCCTGGTTAACTCAGTTTGGGGTATTTTGCCATTTTTTACCTTTTCTACTTCAGATGCTATCTCCTTGTTTCTCTTTCTTCACTGCTTAATTCTCCAAAGCAGTTGTGCCTGCTTGATCTGATTGACTTTAACAGGCTTTCTCAGAAGCTGTAAGTAAAGTCTGTGGTCTCTGTCCCCTTGTTCCTCTTTCAGCCGTGTACTTTCTTATTAACTTTTAAACACTCCAAATCTCCAGGGCAGTGAACCCTCCTAACTCTTTCTGACACCTATGGGAGCAGAAGACAACTGACATTTCATAGGAGCTGCTCAGCATTTCACCGTATTGATACATAAATGCCTGATGGGTCAGATCTAAAGTCTCCTGAAGTCAATGGAAAAAGCTCTCATTGACTCAAGCAGGCTTTGGATCAAATCTTATTTGTTTATCTGCCCTTCTGTGTTAACCTTTTATGTTTCTCATCTTTCTGTATCAATACCCTTTGCTGGAGGCAATCTTGGCAGGACTAAAAACAAGGTGAAAATTAATAAGTTAACCGCATTATTCAACACATCAAAAAAAAAAAAAAAAAGAAAAAGAAGAAGTTTGCTTGAGTTTACTTCAAATGAGCAAAAGTTTCAGAGCAGAGCATGATTTAGATTATTAGATTTGGTGCACTGGATTTTTTGCTTCTTTGGCCTCTTACTGAGAAATTAATTTGTGAAATTTCATATAACTGCAGAGATTCAAAATAATCCAGAAGGGGATGGGAAAAGGTTCAGGGGGAAGGAAGAAGCAGGAAATGAGGGAAAAAACCCAAACAACACTCTTCCTTGTTTGATTACGTTATTTTAATTTTAGATTTTTCTTTCCTTTTATAAAACACATAACTCAGTGTGCAGATTCTCTGCAGTTTATAAAGAAAACATGAGATATGCTGATGCATAAAATATTGGGCCCGGCATCACAGTATGTGCAAAATTCCATACAAAATTCAGATGTGCAGTGAAATAGGAATTCCTTATTTCTCGTCTAGATTAAAATGGGTGCATAATTTATCTGGTGCAAAACATATGCAATGCTCTTTCTTAATAATTTATATAAAAAAAAGATGCTTTGGCATTTGGTGTCAAGGACAACTCTCGCAAAAGGCTGACAGGAAAACGCATGCTAAAGCCAGCATTTCCTTTAAGTAAAAGACATCTTTTTTTATTATCCCCCCTCTTCATTTTAATTTAAGAGACACAGCATAAATATTATTGAAATTATAAGAATTAAATAACTAAATTAACTTATATAATAATTCACAAATTTCAAGACAGTTCCTTGGCATGGCACGGAAATGCATAAGCCT
>JACBWW010000008.1:31723903-31737891 GCA_020086605.1 Lanius collurio | reverse complement strand
GAAGGAAGGAAGGAAGGAAGGAAGGAAGGAAGGAAGGAAGGAAGGGAGATAAATATTGAATAAATATTGAAACTGTGTGATTGAAGTAAAAACGTATAGTAAAACTTATTGTTAGGTAATATAGACACAGAAATTTGATTGCAAAGATTAAAGCCTTACACCTGGATTTCTTAAATACAGGTGATAATTTATCACCACTTGACTAACAACCTTACCTACAGACAACACTCAAACTTGATGACAATACATTTCCAGAACAATGAGTTTCATAAGTGATTGGAGATCTTATCCTTCCGATAAAAATAATATCTCATGAGAATTTTGTTCCCCAAATTGTTTGTTCATCTTTTTGATATAAGGATTAAAATATCAGATTAAAAGTTATCTCTCCCTAGGGCCTGGAAGATCTGCTTCACTGTCTCAAGTAATTGGTTGTTATGGACAATATTATGGCTTTTGGTGTCTTGTATTCACAGCAGAATAATTTCTCAACCTTGAAGTGAAGTCCATCAGTATCAGAAACTGTTGTGCTGAAGATCAGTATTCACTACACTATTTCTAAATTATCACCCAGTATGCCTTCTGCTCTGAATCGTCAGAACAGTTAAAACTAAAATTGCCTTCCCTCTCCCACTCTTCAAATCAGAGTAAGAGGTTTGGTGATCAGTGATTATGGGCAGTTTCCTGCCACAGAGATATTATCAACATCCTTGCACACTGAAAATGATAGCTTGGAGCCTTGTGCATAATTTTGCTCAGCGGGTGCTTAAGATCTTGGTGCATAAATAGTGAGTTTGCTTCTATGCTAATGTATAGGAAAATAGTTATTAACAGTTCAAGCAGATATACATACTGTGTCCTGAAGCTCTGCAGGTCTTTTAAAACCTTCTCAGTTCTATTACTTTGGTTTTGTTTTTTTTCTGTTGTTCCTCATTAGTTTCCTTTTGAATATTTTACTGATGTGTAGTGTGATAGCCTATTCAAAGGAGTCCTGCTTTTGAGTGGATCTCCATATCATCTTCCCTGACCCAGGAAGATGAGCACATTTGGGGTTGCTCCAGTAGATCTGGTCATTGGTTGATTGTAGAAATTTTCTGTAAACAGGCTGGAAAAGACTGCTATTGGGACTTCTGTTACAACATTTTTATGGTGGCTGGCAGAACCAGCAAACAGCACAAGACAGGACTTAAATGATGATATTTTTTTCACATTAACAGTGTTGATTTACTATTACTGACTTGGTTAACTTTGCTTGATATCCCCTTGTAATATCAGATTTCTTCTCTTTTTCTTTAGAAAAAGTCTTTTTTTTTTTTTTTTTTTATTTTTTCAGAAACAGAGCATTGCTTTAAGGAACAAGCATTGCCTTCATAAGACAATCCAAAATGCTCATACGTAACCTTTTATTTTTCCTCTCAATAACATGTAAGTATACTGAAATGAGAATGTAGTGAACTATTTTCCAACAGAATTTAGTATGTAGTGGACATGTAAACTATGTTTTTATTGTTATTAAAACATTGTCCCTCTGCTTAATGTATACTACTGATAAATTGAGTCCATACTGGCAGCTAAGAGATACACACATTAGGCAAAGATTCATAGATTTTTTATCATTGAATTTTACTTCTAGAAAGTGGCAAAAAAATTAGTTTTGCAAATATGGGGGGAGTTATGATATGAATTGCAGCAGTATAAAAAAAAATAAAGTTACATTTTTGATAAATCTGGTCTCAGAGTGTATGACTGGAGTCTAGACACAATCAATTTTTTTATTAGCTTAGGCTAGTGTGTAAAGAACAGATTGTTTCATAGGTTTTTCAGAAGCTCTACACCATACATGCCAAAAAGACTTCAAGTTTCCACACTTCCCTAAAACATACATGTTGTAAACTCTAGGTTTAGTTTAGCAGGCTGTAGCTCCCTGAGAGTGCAGCGGGAGTTTCCCAGGGCCACGCGACTCATCCCATCCCGCAGTCCATTTTGATGGGACAGCCCCACAATCTTGCTCTGATCAGCTATCAGTATAACAACGCAGTGATGACAAAAGAGGAGAGGCAGAGAAGGGTCTGCCATGAGGGTGTGAGAAGATTTAATCACATCTCGTCCCAGCAACCCCCAGAGGCAGAGAGGCCTCATGGTCCTGCTGTGGGGTGGTTTATCAGGGGCCCAGGGGTGGTCCCTGGGCGGGGTTGGGGCACAGGAACCAATAGGGAGAGTGTGAGGGTGTGGCCAGGGCAAAGGGCAAGGGAAACACAGGGAAACCATGTGGGATAGGAAAAGCAATATGTAAACAGATCGGCATGCATACAAACACTTTAGTGTGGAGACAAAGTGAATCGACAACAAAAACACGTTATACAAAACCCTATGTATAAACTAAAGTACTTATCTTTACCTCTCATGTTGTGACAATTATCCCTAGATTTCAAAGGAAACAGAGATGGAAGTAGCAGTATTCCCATTTTAAAAATAAGGAAAATGAGGCCCAGTTAAATAAAGTAATTTCCTCCAGCACAACTAACAGTACTGCTGGAGTCAGGAAAAAGAGTTATAAAAGTAAAGCTGCACTGATTTTTCCATTATTTAACTGAGATGTTTCAACCCAAAATTGAAGCAAAAGAAGATGAAATGGCAAACACCATACTGAGACATATAAACATAAAGGTAGCCTGTGAGATACCTGAATTAATGCTCTGGTTTTCATGACAAGGGCTTGGCTAGAGCATGGTATCCAATTCCAAGTGCTGCACTTCAGAGATAGAAGTGAAAATCGCATACAAGAAAGCAAACAGTGACGAGGAGTCCAGAAAGATCAAAATAATTGGGGACATTCTCAGAAAGTAGAGAAGACTGACAAAGAAATTGATAACATCCTCAGATTGGATTCAGGGAAGATTTTTTTCCTGAATTTCCACAGGTTGAAGCAACACAGGACAATTTGGTTGGAAAAGTTCTGGAGCAGCCAGAATCAGAGGACCTCAACAACAAATTTTTTTAGTAATGACAATGGTAGATAGTGAGCCAAGACAGAGTAGCTGACTTGCTTAAATTCATGAGCCTTGATTCTGTACACATTTTGACTCTTTCTGCAAAATTTTCGGTCATACTGAAGCATTTTTGTATAATACCTCTTTCTTTTTTTTCTTTTTTTGTGAAAGTCATAAGTCAAGACGGTAAGAAGTGGCTAGAGACTCTGAAAAACTAGCATTTTCCTTTTATTTGTTTGTACTTTTTTTTTTTTTTTTTTTTTTTTTGTGCATAACAGTGTTGTATTTGACTTAGTAAGGGTTCATTTGCTGCTATTTTACAGTGTGTCCCTGAAACTCAGTGTCTGAAATTAATGAAGATTTTGGCCTACAGATTCCACCATGTTTTCTTTCATGAGGACATTACATAGACAGAAAAGATGGTATTTTTTTTGATTTTTGACAGAAATTATTGTTTATTCACTTTTTCATCCATCATTTGTTAATTTTAGAATGACATGCAAACAATTTAAAAAGATTTTTTTTCCTAGCCAACGTCTTCAGCATTTAGTTCTGAAAACTTGTCTGGATTTTTCACATACTCCTAATAGTTTTGTTCTTCCATGTAGTCATCTATTTTTCCACACACCATACTTTCTTGAATAAAAATTATAAAACCAAGTATTATGCTGATTTTTGCCTCTTTAAAATCACAATAGAGACTCAGCCTGTCCCACTGTGGTTTCTTCTGAGGAAATAAAAATCCATCCCTGACTTGAACCATGGTTGCAAAAAACAATTTCTGATTTATTTTTATTTAAGATTTACATCCTCCTATTATCTTGCTTGTGACTATAAATTAATCAAAGTTGAAACTTTGTAATAATATTAACTACATGTTCCCTTTACTTCATATTTCTTTTCAGAACCGATTGCTTACTTTCTTAACTAGATTAGCCTTAAAATGTCAAAAAATACAATTAAGAGGAAAAAAAAATTAAGGACAAAGTTCTATCAAACACACATGTAAATAAACACATTAATCATTAAATTTACCTTTTCTTGGAATTTTTTTCAGTCTTCAGCTTTTTAATTTAGTCGAATTTAGGAAAAAAGAAAATGTATTTTTAAATGCTTACACTTTTTTGATGTATAAATTCAGAACTGAAAAAAAAAAAAACCATGAGGAAAGACTTTTTAGAATACATTTTCAGTTTATATTTTTTCATTACAGTAGATAAATAAATATACATATGAACAATATTAAAAAATTACCTTCAAAGTCACCTTACAGAATCTACAATTTCACAAGTGTTTTTAAATTTATTTTATAAATATTTGTTTTCTTAATGAACAAAAGGTTTCTGACCCCATATTTCAAGTTCTGCCTCTCTCATCCATAAAGATTTTGTCTTAAAATCACATTATTACATAGGTTTATGTAATATTATATATTACACAAAATGTAATTATGTAATGTAATATTTTATTAGGTACGTAAAGATCATTATATTAGTTATGTAGTAAATTATTACATTCCCATTTTAACATAAAAAACCAATCCAATATAACCCTCTCCTGGCCCAGCTCCCTGCAGTTTCCTTGGGTCCTGTCACTGGTCACAGAGAGATCAGTGCCTGTCCCCTCCTCTTCCTCTCATGAGGGTGTTGAATCCCCCAGTGAGGTCTCTCTTCAGGCTGAACAGACCAAGTGACTCCAGCCATTCCTCACACGCCTTCCCCTCCAGACCCTCCAGTATCCTCATTGCCCTCCTTTGGACAATCACTAATGGCTTAAAGTATTTTTTAAATTGTGGTGCTCAAAACTGCTCACAGGGTTTGAGGTGAGCAGCTGGCCACACTCTTCAGGCATGTGATTCCACCACTTCTCTGCACGGGCTGTTCCAACCCTTGGCCACCCTTTCACAGAGGAACTCTTTCCTAATATTCCTCCTGAAGCCTACTGTTATAAATAAGTCAAAATTCATAAGAAATGATATCGAGATTGGTTTTGAATGTAAGATATATTAGATTGTACATAGAATGTATTAGATTGTACCTATATCCAAATATGTTGTGCTTGGAATGTGCCTTGGCATGTTTCCTGGCATCTTGCTCAGAGTTACAAAATACTTCTCCTGAGGGTAAAATTTGCATCTGAAGTAAAGGCAAACCTAAAAGGAGAAGCAATCATGCATCCACCATCAGGTGCCAGATATCCATCTGGCACATCAATCTACTCCAAATCCACTCTGCCTTTTTGGAGGATCCTTTTTCCATCTGAAAGGAGTAACAGATATGATCTGTTCCTCCCTGGACCATGCTGATGAACGGACCTCTTACCTAAGACTCTTCATTTTAATTACACAAGGGAGTTCCTGGAAACATCAACATCTGAACAGATCCCTTACCAGAAACACTAAGAAGAGTTACTGGAAATATCAACCAAAAACACAAAGAGAGTTCCTGAATACATCAACACCTTAAAGGACCCCTGATCTCTGGACCAGAGGACCATAGAAGACAAGATGAATATGAAAAAGACAAAGGATCCTCTAGCCAGAGGCAGGAAAAACAGTATAAAAACCGGACTCAGAAACCTCGAAGGTGTGCACTACCTACCCAAACTGCTGGTGTTCAGGGCTGTGTATGTGTCACCCAGGGTCAAGAACCTAGGCTTGGCCCTGCCATTTTATACTGGCTATTCAAAATTGTCAATTTGATCATAAAATAAATTCTGTTTGTTTTTATATTAATAATTTGGCTCGCACAATTTATTAATTCAATTTAATTGGCAGTTTCATTTATAACACTACCTAACATGAATCTCCCTTGGCACAACTTGAGGCTGTTTTCTGTTGTTCCTGTCACTTGTTACCTGGGACAGGAGACAAGCTCCCTCCTGGCCACAACCTCCTGTCAGGCATTGGTAGAGCATGAAGGTCCCCTCCAAGCCACCTTTTCTGTGACACTTGAGAAAGTTTCAATGACACTTCTGGAAGAATGCTGCACCCAGTGAAACTGCTCTGAGAACTTTTTATTTGACTGCTTATCAATTTAGAATCTGCATAGTTTATAAAGCAAAAAGCCAAAAGGCCTCACCGCCAAATATTTCTTTGCTAAATGGGGAATAGTTTACATTCTACTCTGTCTATATATTTCACAATACTGAATGACTTTTACCTGCTTATGATCCCTCTGCCCAGTTTCAGTTCAAGTCTCTCAAAAATTGTCTCCAAGTTCTAAGCATTGTAGTTATGCCACTGAATCACCTAAATATTTTTTTAAATACCCTATAAAAGGAAAAAGGAAAAATACTATCTAATTTCACTTTTACATGGTAAAAATGGATTTTTTTTTCCTTTGATAGTACTCCCAAGGTTGGATTAATCTCATCTAATATGAACCACACAACATTAGATATCTAATCTAACCTGATTTTTTCAGTGTTTCTCTATGGAAAGCAGAACACCTCTAAAGAATGGTTTAGCTGGATGGAGAGAGATATTTGAGATGGTTATTGAGATGAATTTCCCATTCCTGTAGATGGCTAAAGTTGAGTAAGATTAATATGAATCTCAATCTTGCTATAATTTTGCATAACTTCAGTTTTCCACAAGGAAATGGTCAGCCTTTCATCCACCTGAATGAAAATTCTTAAATTTAATAAACTTGATTCTCCTCTGACTCTCATAATTTTCATTCAAGTAATTTCATGGATTTGACTGATATTTACTACAGATATACACAAATTTTAAAAAAGGGGAAATCGAGTATAAGGTGGGAGAAAAAATGAATAGGGGTAAGATTTTCTGGTAATGAAAATGAAAAGTGCTGAATTGAAGGCAATGGATCTGTGTTGATTTACATCTCTGTAGGAGATTTCTCTAAGTAGAGGTAAAACAGCTCAAACTTTACTCTACTTGCAAGTTTTCACTGATGCATGGAGAAGGGAAGGTCACGTTGCTTTTGGTGTTGGAGAAGGCTTAGGACAGCCTGACTCACCAATCCCAAATTTAAACATTCTGAGGATGTGAAGAACAGCGTTTCCTGACAGAAACTTGCACTGGTGAGGATGTGTCAGACAAAGTTTCTGATAAAGGAACCCACAAGTGATTGTTCTGATAACTTATCTTTAGCTCAGCTAAAGGCTGCTGAGCTGACACAGCCAGCCTAGAAACATATGATTGACAGTCAATCACTGTATAATACAGAAGCCTTGTTCTATTTTTTAACATCAGGCACTTCTAACAAGCTCTAGGACCGTGCATGGATATTCCTCACTTGAGTGTGGATGCCCCTCAAGGTTACTCCTTGAGGCTAAGCAAAGAGATCTGCCTACAGCTGTTACTATGAGTAACATCAATCTCTACTTAATAATTATTTTTCCTAGCTTTAATAATATTGCTTCGATATTGCTTCAAAAAACAGTGCACTGGACTAGTAGTTATAACTGCACATACTGTGCAGTAAATAATTCTGATTAAAGTCTTCTAATCATTATCATTATCATTGCTAATAAAATTAATAATTTATCTTGTTAGTGTATTTGGGCTGCCATCTTTAATCCCACGCGACAAAGTGTCACAAAGATTGAATTACACGTAAATAATTCTTTGGAAATAAACTGTTGACTATGTCTGGGGATAAGATTGGATCCAGCCACAGCTAGGCACCACTTTGAGAAGGATTTCAGAAAGCAACAGTGTCCTTTCTGCGGCTTGTGTCTCAACAGGAGGGCTTCCCTGATAAAGGCTGCCTGAAGCTTCCATTCTGCCTGCAGATATCGCCTGACATTCATCCAGTGCCTGTACATGGATGTGGATGGAAAGGATAACAACTGGTCTCTTCTCTTAGTATATTTTTTTTCAAGAAAAGCATGTTTGTTAAAAAAGATTTCTCTGGGATTTCATCAATCAATTTTTACAAGATTCCCATGAAATAGATAAGGCTTGAAACAATATGTTCAGGGCCTTGTTGAACAAGTCTAATGTGTCTGTAATTCACACTATGAGGAATGTTCTGGGTATTAAATTATCCACAGACTGCAGTTGAACAATTCAATACTCATACTGCTAAGAGCCAAAAGAAACAAACAAAAAAAATCACATAAGGAATTCTTTTCTGAAAAAAATGTTTTCTTTCTAATTTCTGATGTGTGGTGACAGTTCATCTTACATCATGTCACATTTACACAGAGCAACAAACCTGTTTTATAAATGCAAAGGGTAATGTGGAGGAAAAAGGGGAAAAAAAAAAAAAAAGATGAGTTCAGAGAAATTATTTTCCTCAAACAGATTCTTCTGCTATCTATTTGGATCACAAGCAGTCAATCCATATTTAGCAGGCAGATGGAGACAGAGCAGATGAGTAAGTGGATCCTCTGTATTTGAGGAGCTGGCAGGCGCTGTGGTTCACCAGCCACCTGAGTTATGTTTTAAATAGGTTAGCATGTCTATAATTTACAAAGAGAAAATGTAGCCAGCAGAATGAATGAGCTGAGCATCTGGTTTACATCACTATCTGAAGGTGTGTTACTCCAGGTAGTCTGAAAAGAGGAAGCTGACAGAAAGAAAAAAAAAAAAAAAACAACAACAAAACCAGCCATGGTTAAATAGGGATCTTCTTGAGAAAAATTAGTGACAGAACATCCCTGACAAAGAGGAGCTTAAATTGTATAGCTCAGCCTGAAGTTCATTACCACTTGCATTTACAACCCCAATTACTTTATTTGGGAATTGTAAGTCAACTTCAGGGAAAGTACTAATTAAAATTTTACTTACACTTAGCTCTGGAGATGTTAAAGTCATGGAGCACACCTTGATGATTGAAATTTTCTGCAAATGAAGGCATAAATACTTTCAGCTGAATATCTAATATTCATGAAAAGTCCTAGCAAAGAGACTATACTTATTTCAGAAAGACTAGCCTAGAAATTTTGGGAAAATCAAGACTAGATGTTGACAGAAGATGGTGATTTATTTAATATGAAACACTCTTTAAAATATTTTTCAGGCTATATCTCAACAATTCGTTAGAAGAGTGTTCTGCTATAGGATGTAGTAGTTTTCAGAGGAGACATCAAACTAGGCACCTGATTGCCCGTGCTGAACAAAGATCAGGGACATTGTCTAGGTCTTTTAAAATTAGGGTGCTATCCAGCTGCAACTCTTTGTGCTCACCAGCATCTTGTTCAGCATTGGGTGGAGTTTTGTGTAGGAATATCTAACAATGAAAATTGCTATTTGCATGAAAATATTTCATGCTATGGTACCTAATGTACGGGAAAGCTATCTCTAGGCAAGATATCAAAATGAAAGAGCTATAAGTGGAGAAGAACCATTCTGGATGAAGTTGAGTGAGGCTGAGAAGAGGACAAGTTCTGCAGATATGTCCAGGAGACAAAGATTTCATAAAAAATTAACCATTATTGGACAGAGATGGTGCTGAATTAAGCTTTTTAAAATAATTGTTTGATTTAATGGTTTTGGGAAGATTTAAATTTTTTGTTAGCTTGTTTTCATTAGATAAATACTAAAAAAAAAGTGCTTCCATAAAAAATTTTATCTGTTTTTCAAAGGTATTCGGAAAGGTAACAGTCAAAATGTAGGTGTTATTGTGTAAGCTGTGTTTCACTCATGCATCTTTCTTCTCATCTTTCCCCATACAAATATTAACTTTTAGTATGAGTGATTTTATATTATTACTTTAGAATCACAGCTTCTTACAGTCTTGGAGCAGTCTTGGAGCAGTCTATTCTGGAGGGAACCTCTGCAAGTCACCTGCTCCAATATCAACCTCAGAGCCTTATTCAAAGTTAGATAAAGTAGCTTAAGGCTTGGTGCTGTCAGATGTTTAATATTTCAAAGGATGGATAGTCCAAAAATTCTCTGGACTTTTGTTTCATCATTTGAAAATAGTGGAACACAAAACAAAACAGGATACGAAAACAGAATAAAGTTTTTCGTGTTTTTTGTGGGTTTTTTTTGTTTTTTTTTTCTGTTGCAGCTTGATCTGCTGCCCATACTGCTTCAAATAAAGGCCCAAATGCAGTGAAATTTCTCTGCAAGGACACACTGCTGACCTGTTCAACTCATCCACCAGGATACCAACTCTTTTTGAAAAGTTGTTTCCTACTGAATTAGTAGCCAGACTGTACTACTACATACTTAATGCTCTATTGTTCCAGTGGACACTGAAATATTACTGTCATAAAGTTAAATAGTAATTTCTACATCCAGCAGATCAATCCAAATTTACTACAACACAGAGTTGTTACGCTTGATAAGGTTGTTTTCTGGTTTTATTGTGCTTCTTTGCTGGATTCCTTTTTTTTTTTTTTTTTTTTTTCAATTTTGTAATCTCTGTAAATACTAGAAAAACATGGAAGATGATTAACCAACAGGAAAGATGAAGGCATGTCTCTGAACAAAGGACTTGTGCTACTTTAATCATGTCAAGTTAGGTGTTTGCTTTAAATGAATCACCAAGATAGTTTTTTTTTCTCATTGAAAACAGACATCTGGAGACAGGTAAAATAAAGCCAGTACATGAGAAGACACTGAATTGTTAAGGTATCTGTTTCGCTTAGAGAATGCATTCATTAAGAATAAAAGCAATTGACTAAAGGAGATAAATTTAAGTGTAATTTTAAAAAATATATATTTAAAGAAAAAAAAGATATAAATGAAAGTAAATAAACCAAAACAAAGGAAAAAACCCACACCTTTTACAAAGCCAAAAGATTTTGTGAGTTTTCCTTGTGTCATTGAACAGAACACTGAATGTGCAAACTAAAAACATTGCAGAATAACCATATCATCCACAAGATCTTCCTCTTCTTGCTGTTTGTTGTTGTTGTTGTTGTGGTTTTTGTTGTGTGATTAAGTAATTAGACTAACCTTTCATGGCTTTTCTATTCTGAGAAAGCCAGGATGTGAAATTCTCTCCATTTGTGCATTCTGTGACTGCCATGTTCAGAACAATGCCTGAAGTGAGTTTTGCATGGTAACTGCTGCAGTTTTCCCTTCTCAATGGCCTCTTTTGCAGCACCTAAATCCCAGATGAATAGCCAGCTTGATCACTTTTTTCCTACCTTCTCTTGATAAATGCTTCCCCTTTTCCACTTGGCTGGCAGAAAGATGACCATTAAACGTTCATTTGTTTAAGCTAACAGACTGTGGTCATCTGCTCCCCAGGGAAGGCAGGAATCCAAACAGGTCCCAAATGGCTTCGTTTTAGAACACAATCAATTCATTATCTTTTTCATAGAGTTCGCATGTCACACATTAATCATAACGGAGTGGCACCGGGCAGAAAGTTCCTACCTAAGCAAGTTCGGTGCTGCAGCATCTCTTTATCATTTAACTGCCTCTTACATTTAGGCTTTTATTGTCTGCTCATTCAGCTGTTGTTTTATGAGTGCTGGTGTACCTTTGGTATGCACCAGCTGGACAATCCCTGGTGAACCTTTGTGCAGTGGGGCTCACATGGGTCTCTTTGCTCGGGGTCCAGTGTGTAGCTGTGCACAGGAACGATGCATCACTCCAATTTTTTATGAAAATAAAATTAAATAGATGATGCAGCATGTCTTTACATATCCTTTTGGACCTCAGGTCTGATGGGCAGGCACCAATCTCTTCTCCTTGTGATCAGTGGCAGTACCCTAGGGAAAGGCATGGACCTGTGTCAGTAGGTTTAGGTCAGATAGAAGGAAAATATTTTTCTCCCACAGAGTAGTTGGGCACTGAAACAGACTCCCTGCTGTGGGAACACCATGGCATAGCATGGAGTGGGCATGGCACCAAGCCTGCCAGAGTTCAGAAGGCATTTGGGCAATGCTCTCAAGCACAGGGTGTGATTCTTGGGGTTTTCATGCGTAGGGCTAGTAGCTGGAATTTGATGACATGTTGATGAGGAGAGAAGGGTAGATGTCATCTGCTTTTATTTCAGAAAGGCTTTTCACTGTGTCTCCCATAACATGCTCACAGGTAAACTCAAGAATTCTGCAGCAGATAAATGGACAGTGAGGTGGATCCAGAACTGGCTGAATGGCAGAGCTCAGAGGGTCAGTATCAGTGCAGCAGAACACAGTTGGAGGCCTCTAGTCAGTGGCATTCTCCAGGGATTAGAACTGGGCTCAGTCTTATTCAACTTGTTTATCAAAAGCCTGTATGAAGGGATAGAATCTACTCTCAGCAAGTTTGCTGATGATTTTTTGCTTTAAAATAACACTAAAAGTATTTTACCCCCAGATCTTTGTTCACTGGGTTTCGGAAGTAAAAAAAAACCAAACAAAGGCTACTTAGTCTTTTTCAAGTATCTGAGGTTTATTGCTAAATCACTAAATTGCTCAAGTTTCACCTTTAGCTTTGTCATTTTTAAAATACATGGAGAGGTTTCTTAAGCAAAGAACAGAGAGGGAAAATTAATTCACTGGTGTCCCATCTATTTACTCCAAAGTTAATTACTAAAAGTAGGATTCATATCACCTAATCTTAAATATCTAAAGATGTCTGTGAGACATCTTACTTTAGGCTGGGATAAAATTCCCCCAGGGAGAAACCAATTTCTGTCCTCTGTCTTTAGACATAATACAGATGGCTTCCTTGGCAGACACAACTTTTACATGAAATTTCTGAAAAGTAGGTCTTCAATAAAAAAAGATTATCTTTTTACAGTAAGTAGCTATCTCAGCATGGATGCCGCACTCTGTGAAGCTTGGACATTTCTAACCTTGATGTAGGTATTCAAAGTCAACCCAAGGAAGAAAGTTTGACATTGACCTCACTTGGTCAATGCAATGTGAAAAATATCTATATCTTGTTCCAAAGTGTTTTGAAAAACCTCTTTCAAAATGCTACAAAACTCTTGGGAGGCAATAAAAATTTATTCTCACTTTTTCTTATTTCTTCTGTAGAAGCTGCTTTAAAAAAATTGTGTTTGTCCATATCTCCTTGGCAAAATCAAAATAAGTCAAATATATACAAGATAAATAACTGTTAGTGGCATAAGAGAGAAGATTTTTTTTATTATTCTTTTATAAGACATGTCTGCATATAGCTAGTAATAATTATCTTGGAAATATAAAGTGAAGATACATTTAGATTACATTGTATCAGTGGATCAGAATATCTGAATAAAAGTTAATTAACTATTAAATGTAATACTTTGGATGTAAATCAGTAATTAACAACCTGTGTCTTTTGTTACCCTCCTTTCTTTATTCATTGACATTTGGTGACTCTTTTAATCATGTTTTTAAAGAAACTTGTTCTGTCAGTGCTCTTGAGGATAATACATTCTGGCAGATGGCTGGGATTGAAATA
The DNA here is from genome assembly GCA_020086605.1 of Lanius collurio. Lineage (NCBI taxonomy): Eukaryota > Metazoa > Chordata > Aves > Passeriformes > Laniidae > Lanius > Lanius collurio. Next base: position 31,724,595 of record JACBWW010000008.1, on the reverse strand, counting down.
AAAAAACAACAAAAAACAAACCACAAAAACCAACAGAAACTGTTAAAGTAGCTTTTTCTGTCTGTGTTTTCAGTGTGTGTCATGGAACGTCATGGAAAATGACATGAGTGATAGGGACCTGATGTGATTCGAATGATTTTCAAGGGGAAAATGGAACATACTCTCTGAAGAATTCTTCTGCTCTCAAGCAGCCCACAATGTCTTTGAAAATAGCACATATTGTCACAAAGTGACAGGAAAGATTCCAGAAGTGGAGGGGTTAAAATCTATAACTTCTGTAGCTTTTCATAAAAAAATATAGCAAAAGAAAATAAATCCCATTAAAAGTTCCCCATCAGAATGGTGTCATTTCAAAAAGAAAGTTTCTAGAAAAACTTTTTTAATTTGAAGTTTTGTCTGTTGGGTTGTTTTTGGCTTGGGTAGGCTTAGTTTTCTTTCTGGTCGTTGTTATGGGGCTGTGTTTTGGGTTTGTGCTGAGCACAGGGTTGATAACACAGAGATGTTTTTGTTATTGCTGGGCAGGGCTCACACAGAGCCAAGGCCTTTGCTGCTTTTTGCACTGCCAGGCTGGGGAGGGGCTGGGGGAGGTTGGGAGGAGACACAGCCAGGACAGGTGACCCCAAGTGACCAGTGGGAAATACCAGTCCATGAGACATCACAATCAAGATATAAAGTGGGCAGAGGAAAGGAGG
>JACBWW010000008.1:31702210-31713942 GCA_020086605.1 Lanius collurio | reverse complement strand
GGAAAGGAAAGGAAAGGAAAGGAAAGGAAAGGAAAGGAAAGGAAAGGAAAGGTGCGGAAAGGAAAGGGAGATTTTATAGAAAAATAACTAGGGAAAGTTTCAAACTATGAAATAATTAAGAGTTCCTAAAGGACCAGATGGAGATATAGATGAACCAAGGAAAAACAACTATATTGTAAATCAAATTTTAAAAACAAAATATTTTTACAGAAAATATATGCTTTCATAAAAGCAAAAGTAGTTCAAAACATTTATTAGTTTTTTTCATATTTTATTATTATTTTTTGTTAAGTTTTCCATTTTCTTGAAAACTCTCAAATATTAAAAAAATCAATTTTTTAAAAATTCATTTTCCCTTCCCCTTCTGCCTTTATTCTCTTTTTTTTCTCAAAAAAACTTTTTAGTAATAAAATTAATTAGAAAAATAAATACCAATATTAAGACTATCATCTTAAGCTCCCCCCCCCTTATTTTTCATTTCTTCTTTTGTGTTCCAAATTCTACACAAGATATTTTTAGATAGCTAATATAGTTCTTTAAGAACGCTGAGAAATCAAAATGAATTTGAGTCTTTTGCTATAAACCTTTCTTTCTTTATATTTTTTTAATTAATTGATTCATTACCTCATGGAATGCTTCCAGTCATCAACTTGCAATTAGCATTTTCAGTCTTGGCTCTTACTTTATAGTAGGTCTTTCATATGATCATTAACACCAGTGAGTTAAAGCACATATGACATATTGTGATAGTTTACATGGTCTCTCTGTGATTAAGGTGAATATTTTTCCAATATTTGGTTATTACACTGAAGCACAAGTTACTTTTTACTAAGAGTTTGATAGTTTCAAGAAATATTTAATAAAATACATACTAATAAAGAAAGAAAAATCAGCTGTCTAAAAAAGCGCTGAAATGGTGTTCAGTAAAAAACCTGATTAAAATATTTATTTCAGAGTAAAGAGGGAGGATACTTCCAATTGCTTATAAAGATTTGTTGTTGTGATGTGTCAAAGGCTCTATATGAATTTTGGTTTTAATGATAAATTCTCCAATTACTTTTCTTTTTTTCAGGACTTCTGTTTTTCAATATACGTAAATTCAAGGCAAGCTTAGTCTTAGGAGTCTCTCTTAGGAATTGAGATAGAGGAGAAGGGGAAAGATATTGTGGGTGGTGTTGTTCTACTTCGCTCCCAGCCTCTGTGTCTTTCAGTCCATTACCACTGTTGTTGGCATTAGGCAGATGCTTTGGGCATCTCCATCCTCAGAGTCGTCCTCTCAGGACACAAATCCAACCACCTTGTACCAGTCTATCACAAAATTTTACAGCCATGGAGTTTTCCCATGTCACCTTTTATACACCTTTTGTATAGAATAGATGTTGCATTCAGCCTGGCCTTGATCAGTTCCAGGGGTGATGGGGCATCCATAGCTTCTCTGGGCATCCTGTTCCAGTGCCTCACCACTGCCATGGCCAAGAATCTCTTCCTAACAGCTCACCCAAACCTTCCTTTTTTCAGCTTAAAGCTGTTCCCACTGGTCTTATACCTACATGTCTCTGCAAAAGTACTTTTCCTTGTGTTAAAAAGTCACAGTAAGGTCACACCAGAGCCTTCTCTTCCCAGGCTCAACAATCCCAATTCTCTGTCTTCTCTTCTCTACCTGTTCCTGTCCTGATGTGCGGCATAGTTTGGTTTTAGTGTCTCTCTACTTCCCTTTTCTGAATGTTGTGAGATATTAATAACTTTTTCAGATTAGAAATAGTAACCACATAGGGATATATTAAATACAAAATTAACCCAATCTAAATAAAAGCCTTAAGGTATAGAGCCAGGGCATTATTGCTCCTTTGAAAAGCAATTTTTTAAATCTTGACCCTTATCCCAGTGTTCACTGCATCTTGGACCAGGCATCACAGATTCTTTCCTCCCACCTTCTTTTCTCTCCAGTGGTAAAATGCATGACCCTGGGGTTCAAGGCATTGTTCAGGATATGTGTTCTCATCCTTTCCCACTCTGACACAATTAACTCCCTGAGCTACATGTGCTGCTTGGACAAGTGAATAAATCCTGAAGTTAGATTCTGAATGGACCCTGGTGTTTTGAGTTGGCTCCATGAAACCAAATGATCAATACTTTCTTCCTTGCAGAGCCTTTTTTATCAGAGTTTGCAGCCTCCCACCAAGGTTCATAACCTTGGCAGTCATCTTTCATCCTGCACTGTCTTTGATTATAATTTTACATCACACAAATCTCACTCTATCATCTCCAAAACATAGCAAGACTGTGACCAAAGCTGTCTCAGGATGATGCCAAGTCAATAATTCATACCTTTATTACATCTCTGCTGGGTAGCTGTAATTCAACCTAGTTGTTGTAATTGTAGTACGCTAGCACCTGTAGATTGGTGTGCCTGAAGCAGTTCTGTGTCCAATGATTGTTCCATGCCTTTTACAATCTTGTCTACTTGTCTAATGCATCTGTAATATATAGCAAATGCCTACCACACCTTACAGAGACAAAGAATTTATTCCACTTAAGAATTTAAATTCTTCCTTACGAAATACCACAGCTGAAAGGTAATATCTTTTAGACTATCAGTTATGCTCAGGTTTGTATTCCCTTCTCATCCCTTCCTTATTTCCTCCCCTCCTCTCTCCCTTTATTTCTTTCTTTTTCTTTTCCCTTCCCTTTTTCCTTCCACTTCTCCTTCCCATTTTCTTTACACTAAGAACTACACGAAGTTTTTTTGATCACATCTATTGTATTTCAAATTTTGAGTTACTGTACATGGGACACTGAAAAATTTTCTAAAAGCTATTAGAATCAGAGGCCTGGGCTCAAAAACTGTAGTGTGCGTGATGTTTGAATGATAAAAAAAAAATGTGGAAATATGAAGGCATAATGTCCATTTTGGTGTTTGTTCTCAACTGTTTCTTCTTATTGTTTGAAGCTGATGACCGTGGCAAAATTGCTGATTGAACAGACACAGAAAACCCAGTTCCATCCATTTTCTTAACCTTCAGACTATATCTAAAATCACATTGGGAGAAAAAAAAAATAAAAAAAGTATTTATAAAGCATAAAGCAAAGCTTTTTTCCTTGCTGGGTGGTTCCCAGTCTGTACTATTGTGTGGCATTATTCCATTTCAGGTACAAAATTTCATATTTGCCTTTCTAGAACTTGATGAAACTTATCAAGAACCCTTTCTCAACCTGTGGGGATCCCTGTGAATCACAGTGCTAGCCCTCTCTAATTTTATGTCATCCAGAAACTTGATGAGAGGAAATTCTTGGCTGTCATCCTATAGTACATGGATGTATGCTCCATGTAATTTCTGACACTATGAATGCAAAATAGCCTACATAAATTCTTTATCTACTTAGTGCTGTGGATATGTTACATCTCACAAAAATATACTTAATTTCTTAAATCTGAACTTAAATTCTTAAATTCCTAAACCTGTGTGGCATTCTTAAGGTAAAGTGTTGCTTCTTTGTAAAAGTTTTTGCTTGTTATCATTACAGGAAGAGGCTGCAGAAACATGCACTGAAAGTACCCACACAAAACTAGCAGGCAAAACAAAAAGCTGTGTTTTTACTGTAATAAAGATCTTAATTTTGAATAATTCTCTGTGTTTTACTGTGCATATCTAGAGTTTTTAAATGCTCTTATTTGGAAAATTACATGATAGTCCTTACAATATCTAAGTATGAAATTAGTGCTTCCCCTTTTAACATAGTGCAAAAGAATAATTTGCCAAAGAAAACTCATGGTATTGTACAGACCTAAAAGAGTTTGTGCTTGCTCCAGAAGCAGGTAAAATGCTGTCCTTTCTGTAGTAGCCATAATGATACATCAGAGGAGCCCAGACACCTTGTGAATACACACACAGTATATCAGCATCACACAGTTTACATTTTGAAGCATATTTATCATAACTTAGTCAAACAGGGCAAAATTCTCAAACCAATCTGTAATTTACAATCCAGCAATTGGGACCCTGGCAACTCAATAATTATTTGGCTTCTGCTTCTGTGAGTATGCATGTGTGTTTATTATTTTATTTATTTATGTGAGATGTGTGTACATGAGTTTTATTTTGGAGGCTTATGTTATAAAATCTCTGCATGTGATTTATTAAAAACAAACGATGTAGCAAAAAGAAGATTATATTCCATCATAATGGGATGGGGTGCTTGCCAGAGACTGAAAGTGGAATACTAACTAGTAGCTTTTTGAGAGCTGCTAGTTGAAAAGCTGTTGAATATAAGCTGATTTTGCTCCCCTTTTAGCTTAGGAGACTATTTCTCTTAATATTTAATCATATTTTCTATCTTTTGGAGGTTGTTTTCTTTCCTCATCTCCTTAGACTCAATTGTCTGGACCTTTTCCAATGCAGAAAAAGTAGGTGAGAGGAACAGATCTAATGGGATAAGCGTGTTGCCACCAAGGCTTCAAATTTCTTCTTTCTAATGGACTGATGCTGCTTTTAACTGATTTGTGTCCCCAAGGTGGTCTGTCATGCAGCTGGGAAGGGTGGAAAGGGTGCCCAGGAAGGAGACATCTGGAACTGGACTGCCACAGAACAGCTTGGCCACTCAAGGGTTCAAACAGGTTCAACCAATTCTGCATTCTTGGGAGGAGGAGGTTGTGTTGTAAAACCCCTGATGGGGATGAGGTGAAAGATGTCATCAGAACACTACTCAGGTGAATGTCTTTCAGGAATAACTTTACTTCTAGCCTTGCACCTATCTAACACATGAAAGTTTAGGGGAGTTTTCCTGCTGTATTCAGGTCTCTCATTCTTTCTTTTGACTCAGTCAAAAACAAGGCCACATCATGCAATATTCAACATTATAAAGCAATGAATCTCACTTGGTGCAATGGTATCTTTCTCAGAGGAGATTTATCATACTCCTGCTGTTAGAACCTACTTGTTACAAGCACGTTTAGGGCAAGAGTGATGGGTATCAGAAGCCATGGTGATTCTCAGTAATGTCTAGAAGTGGGGACCTTGGATCCAGAAGAAGACTGTCCATGCTGAGACAGATACCTGTGTGCTCTGGACTGACTGTACAAATTTTTTTCTTCACAAGTATCAGGAATTTTTAGAGTGGTGATACCTAGGGCACATGGGAATACCAGCTACAAAAGAGAAGTCCATCACTGAGATTTATTCTCTTCCATGAGAAAAGGTGGGTTTTTTTAAGTTTGACAGTAATAGCAGGACTGGGATGAACTTTAATCCATTTTAACCTTCAGAGTCATTTTATATGTATGTGCTGTTTTAATGCTGTACATGTAGCTGAGGATAGTTTTGGGGTATTTTTTTTTATGGCAGAAGACAATATCATATCGCTTTTTCAATTCCTTCTTTGCTCTACATATAAGAATTTATACTTCCTGTTCTGCTTCTGAGAATTATCTTTGAATATAGGGCTAGAGACTTACAGGCATGGAGAAAATAAAGAACAGAGTGATGGAGATCTAGGTAACCTGGTTTAGTGGAGGTGCCCTGCTCATAGCAGAGGTGTTGGAACAAGATGATCTTTAAGGTCCCTTCCCATCCAAGCCATTCTATGGTTCTGTGAAAAGGAGAAAAGTTCTCCCTGTGTTAAATTCAAAGTAAGCTCATGGTGTGCACAAGCACATGACCGTAACAGAGAGAAAAAGCCCAAAAGTATGAGAATAAGAAAAGTGAGATTGATATGTCTTGTCAACTAAGAGATGGAAACTCAAATGAAGGCAGTAAAGACTGTGAAATAACCTTTATCTTGTACATACACACTTGACCAACCTAATGAGAACCTACCATATGACTGAAATGCCTCATTTTGTATGATAATTTACAATTTTATTTTGAATAAGATTCATCCCTGCACCAAAGAGCGAAATTAAAAGTAAAAAGGAAAAATGCAAATATAAACCAGTGTAACTTTCTTTTTCCTCGCTTTATAAATTTGTAGAAAAGAAAGAAAATCACTTGTACTTCTCTTCATGGGACATCCAGAGTCTTAATTTAACTGAGATATTTCAGTAGAAGTAGCAGGAAAAAATCTTATTACTATGATTGCTATTATTATCATTATAGCTATCATAGTAGTCGCCATCAGTATTGAATACATGACAAAAAAGTGCCAGCCAATCATTTTGATAGCTGTGTTTAAGAGGACGAGGAGTAAACAGGAAAAATAAATCTCACCATCTGTTTAATGCTATGCTTTTGCTTAGAATTCTGTTGATAACACTGAATTACTGTACTTCCAGAATGTTCCTTGTAAAGGATTCACTAGCAAACCATAAATATTAATTAGTTATGCACAATAATATTCCACTGACAACACTGAAGATTTGTTTAAAAATTGCTGTTAGAATATCTTTAATAGACTAATCTCTCATTTTTCTTTATTTATTCTACTCTAGGAAAAAAAAAAAAAAGGCATGTTGTCATCTTCAGAGAGATGTATAAAAGAATCCAACAGAATTTAAATTAGAAGTCCAAGCAGTATAGAACTGTATTTCTGAGTTTATGGACATTCATCTCATCAAAGGTTTATCTTCTCACAATAATACGTGATAAATAACAGTAACATAACAATACAATGACTGTTTTCACAATACACTAAGATAAATTTCTCTGATTTATTTATTTAGAATATAACTACATTTAGATCCCTTATCAACTTTACAAAGTCACCTTAAGGTCTTAAATTGTTCAGGGGTTTTGTTGGCCTAATGCTTTCTGTCACGCTTAATCAAACAATCAATTTTAACAGAAGCTGATTGTCTAAATAAGTTTAGCTTAAATTCCAGGTATTGGATGACATCTCCAGGTTATCAGAAATAACAAATTGCCAAGGCTGGTTTTAACTAGATGATAGCAGCTGACTTGACAGGCCTGTACTCTAAACTGTTACTCACCCTGGGGGCATGGGGTGGGGAGCAGGGTCTGTGTAAGACTATAAAAAGTGCTTAACAAATATTCTGTGAAATGGAAAATGACATCTACCTTCAGTTCCACCAGTATAAATTAGGACCTTTGATACAGCCAGTTGAAGGACATTGGTGTAAAATGTAAACAGATGAGAACAGAATCAACCTCTCAGAGACTGAAATTTTAAACACTTACCATGGAGGAATTGCGAGAATGTTGAGGTTTTTCTTACATTTTTACAGCCTAAGCATCCAAACTCTTAATCTGTAGAGAATAGTATTAAACTTTGCTCAGATTAGTATCAGTAAATCCTAGTTATGATCCCATTTAGAATTATATGTATGTATGCTGTTTCAATAGAAAATATATAGGTACCCTGTATCTTCTATCTGTCTCTGTTTTATCAGGATTTCACATAAATATATGGACATTGTCACCAACATCAAAACTTAAAAAAAATCACTAACTTTCGATCTGGATGTTTCCTGGTAGCCAGGAGATCTTAACAACCACTGCATAAAAATGGGACCAGTACCATAAATTGTCATTTTGAGCTGGGAAGCCTGTCCTCTGGCAATGTCAGACCCTAGCAGAGAATTACAACCCACCACAAGCAGATATAGTCAGAATCAAGAGAAAGCACTGCTTGCCAGCAACTGCAATTTACTTCTAGGACCACTTTTGTATGGAAATTTAATACTCGTAACAGAATTGGAACAGAGGTAGAACTTGAGGCCTTCACTGAGATCAAAGTCTAATTTTGCTGAGCATATGATTTCACTTTGTCTGGAGCCCAAGTCCTTGGAATACTGTAATCCACAGGTGTGTCCTGCTTGTCTGCAGAAAGTCAGTTTTATGTGTGTTGGATCCTTGCACTGTTTTTGGCTCTTGTCCCTCCTGCAAAGTTTTAGAATAACGGCACTCTGTCTTAGAAAACTTAAAACTTGGCCTGATTTCAGAAAAAAAAAAACAACTTAAATCCTTTCTGTGCAATTCAAAGTGGAAATGTAGTTTTCCTAATGTAAATAAAATATTTTTGTGCTATGAAACATAACCTTGTCATTATGGATTCTAGGATAATTATTTCTTCTATTGTCTCTTTGAATTCCATTATATCTTTTATTTAAATTCATCATTTATTAACTTTTCCTTTTTATTATATTTTTGTTTTGGTTTAGTTTTCAAAAAGCAAGCAAACTAATGAACAAACAAAAACCCTAAGAAAGTACAATACAAAGAATATAAATCAGGCAAATGAAAGTTTGTTGAGGACAGCAGGGGATATTTAAGTAATTTTGAAATACTTTGGCTCTTGTTAATAGATTCCTCTTCATGTTCCTGTGGGAAAAATTACCTTCAGTTATTTTATTAATAAATAAAATGGAATTAAATTAAACAAAATAAACATAATTTTAAGGAAAATGAAACCCAGTTTATAGTTTGAACAAATAAATACATCTAAGGAAGCCTATGCTTTTAATGAGGGATCAGGAATCATGTAGGAGAAATGCTCCCCGACACAGACAAGCTTCTCAATACTCTTCAAACTTCATCTAAATTTAAATCAAAGGTTATCATAGAAAATCATGGAAAATAACTAGGAATAGCTTTATGAAAACTACTTTCTGACTTAGTTGCAAGAAAAATAAACAAAAGATAAATAAACAAGTAAAATGTGCTATACAGAACTAAATTTGAAAGTTCTTTCTCTTTCTCTTTTCCTTTTTTTTTCCCTCCTGTTTTTTAGAGTGAAACATTACATTTGATTTTAAAGTACAAGTTAATTGTATACTTGCAAGAAGAGTTCAGGCCATGGAGAGCAATTTCCTTGGAGTTGCTTTTCTTTCAACCCAAAAACTCAGTGACTAGAACAGCTTCAATTCATTCATTCTTTTGACAGCATTTGAGCAAGACAGCTCAATCTCTTAAAAGAATGCTTCAATATTTTTATCTCCTAGACAGTTGAAGGAAGATGCCTCTAATTCTTCTGTTTTAGGGTCTTTTTTTATTATTATTATTATTTTGTACAAGGAACTAAACTTCAGGTGTCCCACAGAACTACAAATTTTTACAACTCCTCTCTCTCACCTGTGCTTAAAAAGGGGTGAATCTGTTCCAAGAGGAAGGATTGAGGAAAATTTTCTTCTAAAACCCTGCTATCAGCATGGTTAACAACAGGAATCATAGTATCAAAAATGTATACACTGGAAAAAACTTAAGATGATCAAGTTCAGTTGTTAACTCAGCACTACCAACCCCTGACCAAGTGCCATAACCACAAGTCTTAAATAATTCCAGGGTTGGTGATTCCATCATTTCCCTGGGCAGCTTTTTCTAATGTCTGTCGACATTTTCTGGATTTTTTTTGTTTTTTCTGATACCCAAATAAACCTTACCTGGCACAACTTGAGGCTGTTTCCTCTCATTCTATCACTTGTTATATGGGAACACAGCCCAACTCACACCTGGCTGCACCCTCCTTTTAGGGAGTTGTAGAGTGAGAAGATCAATCCTGATCCTCCTTTTCTTTAGGCTTGAGCACTCTCAGCTCCCTCAGCTGCTCCTCACCAGACCTGTGCTCCAGAACCTTCCCCAGCTCCGTTCCTTTCCCTGGACACTCTCCAGCACCTCAGGGTCTTTCCTGTCATGCAGAGTCACAACCACACTCAGAACACAAGTCCTTCCCCAGTGCCAGCTGCAGGGCAGATGGGCACTGCCCTGCTCCTGGCTGCCCACACTACTGCTGACACGAGCTGGGTGCCACCTTAGGCACACATGGCTCATGTTCAGCCACTGAAAACCAGCACCTCCAGGTCCTTTCCCCCTCAGCAGCTTTCCAGCCATTCTATCCCAGCCTGGAGCTGCAGGAGGTTGTTGTGACCCAAGGGCAGGACCCGGTACTTGGGCTGGTTGAACCTCACACACTTGGCCCTGGCCCATGGATCCAGCCTGTCCTGACCCCTCTGCAGAGCCTTCCTGCCCTCCAGCAGATCCACACTCACACTTAACTTGGTGCTGCCCTTAATCTGACTTGGGGTGGGCTCAATTCCCTCATCCAGATAATTGATAAAAGTATTAAACAAGGCTGGGGCGAATTCTGATTCCTGGGCAGCACCTCTGGTGCCTGGACACCAGCTGGATGTAACTCCATTCCCCACTGCTGAATCCATTCACCTACTTTGCTGAATTAAGACTTTAGTCCAGAACAATTGTTCGCTGCCTTCCAGGGCAGCAACCTATTTACTCCTAAATTATATCAACATGTGTGGAGGAATGTGTCTTTCATCTTTAATATTACTAAGTGGTACACAGAGTCATAGAGTGAATATAGCAATAATTTCCATTTCAGTTGGACCTCTGTTTCGGCATTTACTGATTTTTATTTAATTACCAATATGAAACAGTTTTGATAAAAACTTTATTTACCTGAACATTTAAGGAGAGTTCCAAAGGATTCGAAGTAGAAGTTAAATTCCATTTGAATTTAAAACATTAATATCCTGAGCCAGCAGGCCTATCACTATTATTTTGTACTTGTAAATTTTTGTATCATTGAGTTTTTCTTTAAGTTGACAAGAAGTTTGACCAAAAAGGAATTAAGTTTGAGGCCAGCCTAAAAAAAAAAAAAAAAAACAAAAACAAAAAAAGATGGACTATAATAATTACAATAAATTTGAAGAATGTCATTGGCTTTATGGAGAAGGCATGTTGAATTGTATTAGTACTACAAATATAGAAAAAAGCAGGGAAATTCATTGACATAATATGCCATCTCAGTTTTTCTCTTGTCTTTGGGCCTTTCTTCTGTCTTTGATTGCATTTTCTTTTCATTTGTTTTCTTTTTTTTTTTTTTTTTTCTTAATGTCCTTAAACGTCTCTTCAGCTAGTCCCCTAAATTCAACAGATTTTTTGTTTCAAATTTTTGACCAGGAATTCTTAGCAAAAGTCATTAGAAACATTTCTCACCTCTAACAGAACATCTTTCTGTTACCTTTTGATTGGAAATCAAGCATCCAAACAGTTCATCCATTTTCTTATTTTTAAAAAACCCAGCAAAACCTTTGCTTTCTCTTAGATTTGGTATAATTATCCCACTGACTTTCTCACACCAGCACTGACATTCTTCAGGTATTCATTGAGTCCAGGTATTTCTGCTTGTGACAACTAGGCAAGAGGTGACAATTCACATCTTCTGATTACAATGCTTAGAGCTCATATTTCACTCCTTCACTTCCCTGCTTTTTTTCCAGTTCTTCCTTCCCTTATTTCTCTCTTCACTTCTCTTCCCCAGGGACAAAACCTTTTACTTTATTAAGGTTTCCATGACATGATACATTTTTGGGGTTTTTGTACATGGCACTTTGAAGATCTGGAGTTCTTTTCAACATCCAAGGTCTTTGGACTCCTTAGTCGCTTGCAGTGCTATCCTACTTGAATTAGCATTACCCTTCAAAGAAAAATATTTCATAGCAACAGCAGTCACTGTGTAATGAGCTTTTTTAAAGCTATTAATGCCAAAAATGTCATTTTGTCTTCACATGCATTCTTTCTTTGCAACCAAAAGAAAAGTTTGATTAGAAAATTGCCATGTCATCAGCAATGTATTTTGCATTTCCTTATTAAAAAAAAAGATTTAAACACAGTTTTGGAGATCTTTTGTTGCTAATGTTGTTGTGATTTCTCCTCCTAATAAGCAGGAGAGGGAATCTGATGTGATAGCTGCCACATGGTGAGGTAAATGGGAGAAATTATGAGTATCTAAAATTTTAAGCTCCCTCCCCTCCCCTCCCCTCCCCG